>WFKH01011925.1:2556823-2567787 GCA_016163765.1 Magallana hongkongensis | reverse complement strand
AACTTTATTATTGACTGTGAGCGGACACTGTGTTGTGGCTTTGGAAAAGCTTGAGTTTTCAAAATATTAAAAAAATATTAGATTTTCAAAATAAATGTTTCAGTACAATTATAAAACAGAAAACTTGAAAGCCATGAATGTTTCCAGCAATTCTAAGGTTAAAAAAATGCGTGAATACACAAAATTGTGACATAAGTCTGTCCATAGTTATTGCTTGCATCACTTTTTGATGATTTTTAATAAAAATACACATATCTGTGAAAGAAATGCTGTTGAAATCGATAAAAGGGAAAATATCTAAGATATCTTCATTGACAATTATCATTTTTCACAGTTCACAGGAATGAAAACAAATTTCTTACGGAGATTTGTAATGGGAAATGTTTACACCTTTTTCCCATTCGGAAGTACTCGGGACACCTCGCACAAGTTTTTAACATTATCATCCGGGCTTAAAAATGGCTGATGCAATGCAAAATTCCAATAGACTTTCTATTTTGGGATGTGTATTGAAACCTGAAGCGGTAGAGGGGACGTTTCAAAACAGATAATCTGGACATTTTTCATAATAGTAGATGAATGTACTTTTAGCACAACAGTATTTATGATTATCGAAATATCAAGCAAAAATTGGTGGAAGCAAAAACTCTGGAGAAAGTATAATATGTAAATTTTATTTTATACCATACAATTTTTTAAACACAATACCATATCCATGGCCAATTTTTAATATTTTGAAACTGGAAACATAAATGACTGACCAATATTTTTTCAATGAAAACAATGAACAGAAAATACTGAATATAAACAACACTTGTAACGTTTGATCCTGGTATAACTTACCCATAAACTTGTTTGATGACCAATACATAGTATATCTAGGCAGCTGAATAATTCCCATCAGAATCTGTAATCCAAGGAAAGCCTTCATTTCGTCGATAGTAGTATCCACCCATCCCTGAGCTACACTCTGAGCGGCGTACAGGTTAGTATTGTCCACAAGAATCTGTACCAAAGCAAGGGGGAATACTAGCATGAAAAACTGCAAAGGATTCGCATCGGAAGGCAGCTGGTGTGTCGGTCCTGAAGATTCAACAAACTCCGGAACGTCAATGTCTTCCACAATCTCGCTCCAAAAATCGGCATCCCTGATGTCGCTTGCCTGGCTGTCAAGGTCAAACAATGTTGACCCGGTATCCTGATCAACTTCGCTGTCCGTATCACTTCCAAAGGAATGATCACTATCAGAATCATTCTGATCAAAGTCTGACCCAGAATCCGAAGTCTCTTCATCAAATTCTCTGCCAGAATCACTTTAGGAGGATGAGTAAATATCGCAAGAAGCCATGTTGTTTACACGTGGTAACACGTAAGGAGCTCGATCCCGATTGAGTTAGTAATTGTCGTAATGGGATTTTTATGTAAATTAGTGCAAATTTTCAATGAAAACAGCTATTTTAAGCATTTATAATTAAAAATCGAATGACATATATATATTTGAAGCAGTTTGTTTTCTTTGACAGATGTCTCAACATTTTTTCATCCACATTGTTTGACGAACGTAACATGTTATAGGAATCTGTCAATTTTAAATGACATTTTCTTCCAATATAAAACGTGATTATTTTTCTTAAAAACAAGAACTAATTTTTATAATATCTGGTTGGATTATTCATGTAGTTCCAAATTTTTTAAAGCCTGTTTTAAAATGTTGTGCTTTGAAAACAAAACATATGTTACCTCCGCGTGGATTTCGATCACGCTAAAAATCGCTAAAAAATTCAACTCACGATACCAAAAATTTGGTGTATCAAACAAAAAAATTGTCGGTACCAATTTTTTTCACAAAAATTTCCTCTTTTTATCGGTGCAAAGTTTATTTCGATATTCACAGGATTAACAAAGATATGAGACTTTGTTTACACTATACCCGTTTTTTACGCATGACGCGTAGAAATGCGTATATGCCATGGAAGGGGTTAAAGAAATATAAACCAATAGGTCTATAGTTAATTTACAATTTAAATATAAAATGCATACTTGTAAATTGTAAGTTAGCGTGCGTTAGCCATTAGCGTAACACCTCTCCTCAATATGCACTGCTTGAAGCGAGCTGACCAATTAGTATCAAACTACTGGCGCGAACTAAGCAAAGAAAGAGAGTCCAGCTGTGGAGATAGAGAGCACATTTTGAATTTGAATGTGTGAAGCACCACATCGACCATTGAGGCAAAATAATCTGGATTTTATCATTGCAATAGTAAAGTAAGTTGTCACTTCTTGCACTTTTTAATAACAATGATTCATGTGAAAAAACATGTGTTGGAAACTCATGCATTATTGCATTGATCACCCAATGTATGTACATATATGTTCCTTGCACATGGGCTTGTTTGTAATGCAGTGTTTTGGTGGGTTTTTTTTTAAAGCACCCGACATTTGGACTGATCGAAGGAGTTTACATTAACCGATTGAGTGCACACATTTTGAATTCTTTTTTTGCAGATGTTGTACCGGATTGTGTGTATCGAATCAAAATTGGAAGTCCCATAATTATACCTCCAAAACTCGATGGAAGAGACGGAAGGAAGATCAATGAATTATTGTTCAGAAGAAATGACTCTTGATTCGAACCAACTTTAAAAATGTGTATCATCTGCGTTATGGTGAACTAATTGTTTCTCCTTATTGACTAATTAGGAATTATTGTGAGGAAATTAAATCATTGAATAAATAAATTGAGAATTATATAGCATTCGGTGACTTGTTGTATATGAAATAATTTAATATACTTAATAATAATTTATTTATTTAACTACTTGGGTTATAGTTCAGCCATATTTCAACCAAATTAAGACATTGGATAAATGTCCGAAGACATTGAATCAACGTTGAAACAACGTCAGAATTCAACGTTGAATCAATGTCGGAATTTCAACGTCCATTCAACTTTCATATTCAACCAAATTTCAACGTCATTTCAACGTTGAAGGGTGACGTTGTTTCAACGATGAAACAACGTTGTAATGCCTGCTGGGCACTAACGTCTCTTTCTTGTAAATTATCGAAATATGAAACAGATGTCTCCGAATAAGTGGTATCTTTATTTCAAGCTCACTGGGATATATTGAGTCATCGTAAGAGTGAGGGTAACTGTTGTTAATTTATCATCTTCGCTAGCCAAGAGTTTCTGATCCGCACCGCTCCTCACGAACCCTTGGCATATCGTGCTATCGAAAGTCGGGATTTTTTTCCTGGATTTTGATTGGGGTTTACTTAAACCGGTCGACCAATCAAAAAGATCTCTGATCTTTTCTTATTGTTTATTCACGAGTGTCTCTAACACCAGAGATCAAAACCCGTATCTTTCTTAGTCTTTCTGTTTCAGCCTTCATGATACTAGCTGCAGGTCTGTAGCTCCCGGTCTGAAAAAATTCGGATGGACGACCTGGGAGCTACAGTGCCTCCCATAGTAAAAATCTGCAATTTACGGCGCACAAAAATTTGCGCTAGTTTTGGACTGACTAACCTTATTTTCACACAAATTCTGTAGAAAAAATTAGTACAATTAAATTCTTCAGTCAATTAACTACTGATATCGGTACTTTACTTGCCTCAAACTTTCTCTTAAACACGCTAACTGACCTCGGAAATTGAAGTATGTTAAATTCACGTCGAGATCGAGAGTCGCCATTTTTACATGTAAACAAACTGCACCACTTCACTTTACGGGACTGATGATGGTTTTTAAAAAAATATCAGAGGCAAGTAAAATGTTCATATCTGTAGTAAAATGTCCGAGGAATTTTTTGGAATTAAGTATTTGTATAGAATGTGTTCGGAAATAAGGTTAATCAATCCAAAACTAGCGCAAATTTTTGTGCGCCGTAAATTGCAGATTTTTACTATGGGAGGCACTGTAGCTCCCAGGTCGTCCATCCGAATTTTTTCAGACCGGGAGCTACAGACCTGCAGCTATCATGATACATGTAGCTTGCATTCCTTGCAATGGTGCAATAACAAGTACCGTGTAATCTGTGAGATGCATGCACTCATAGACGAAGTATTTACCGCTTCAAGTCTTACAACCTTCGAATGAATTCGATCTATATGTAACATTTAACAATATTCCTATCTATTGAATACGCTTGGCATTAAAAGGTTACTTCAACATGTCAATATCAATGTCTATGGAGACTGCCATTACTGCACCAGTGGCGTTTAAAGTACGGCATCTTTCATTATTTGGCTGATTTATAAATAGGCTGGCAGATCACGTGACAAAAAAAAAATCCCGACTTTTGATAGCACAATATGCCAAGGGTTAGTGAGGTGCGGTGCGGATCAGAAACCCTTGGCTAGCGAATATTTTCATTCATTTGATAAAATATCATCAATATATCTAAATATCGAGTTGAATGCCACAGCAAGTGTTATATTGTTTTCTTGCACAAGCTTTTGAGTAAATTCTGCTTCATATAAATATAAAAATATGTCAGACAATAGAGGAACATAATCTGTGCCTATGGAAATTCCGACTGATTGGTGGAAGACCAAGGCCATTATGTTTTGGAGAAAGAATTTTTTTTTCTGTTCCTTCACAATGGTTCTGCAAAAAAAAAAAAAATATGAATAAATATTTAATGTAAATGAAATGTTTGTAATTACAATCCTTTTAACCTAAAACCGCTCAACAGAGATATTGTATAAAAAAAATTCTCGAATAGATTTTCTATCTAAATTGAAGTATAATACTTTTAGATTATTTTGAATTAATATTAATATCATTTTAAAAATGACCATGTTATCGTCTTTTTATGGAGCACAAGCCAAAGCGTGGTGTTTTGCTATTTTTTTCCCATTTTTTCATAAAATGTACTGCACAAATTTCACGAAAAAAGTTCTGTATATCATTTCGAGGTTGATGTATGAAACAAAAAAAACATCTATAAGAGTGTACTAACCGGTTTCTTTTTATAACTGAATACTTCAAAACTTAAGAACATGGACAATTTTACTTTATATTAAATTCGAGTAATTGAAGCGGATCAGAATGTAAATCATGTGTTTACTGGCTTAAAATCTGATCTAGGTAGATGTTTATAAATAGCTTAAGCGAAAAGAATCTTACATTGACATCCTATAAAGAACGTTGTGCAGAGAAAATACTGTTGAACAGCGTATTATAGCAAGTTAAATTGTAGTAAGGTCAGACTTTACTTGCACAATATAAAGTATTCGTTGATTAACGGGTATATATTGCGTCATAAGCGATATTTCCATAAGAGTTTTAGTGATTGTAACGTAATTTTGAAAAATGTAATGTTCGTAACAATATCTTCTTATAGATGCACGATAGATCTGCGCAAAACGTCCTTAAAGGCCGAACATTTTGAAATATACAATTACTCTTTTTATATGTAAATTTAAGAAAAAATGGTGGCTGCAAAACAAAGTGGGGGAGGGGGGGGGGGGGGGGGACTCCCCCCCCCCCCCCCCCCCCCCCCCCGATGCTACTTGCCTATACATAATCACGTACATTGAAACATTATACAATACAGGCAAGTACCATCGTTTTTGTAAGTGGAGGTTGGGGTTAGAGACATACTCATTCTAAAAACATGTACATACCCCCCCCCCCCCCTAAAAACAACCCATCGCAAATCATGAAAACCCTTATCCTTTTTGGGGTTGGGCGTGGGTAAGAGTATGCGTTTACCTGTAACATCATTTCAGTGTTTACATGCTCCGAAAAAAGGTGGGGGCAAACTCCTTGATAATTTAGTTTGTAATGTTAATTTAAGATAAAAAACACGCTACTGGAAAAACCAAATTTCTTAAATCTACATAGTAAAACTACCGAATATATAGCTCGGACCCGCACCCACACCACCCCTGGCAAACCTAACTATCCCTCGAACCCCATTTTTCTTCACTGGATCCGCGGATAAAAACGTTCCCTGAATTCAAGAATACTTTTTCTTTAGGTCACGATTTCTCCAGAGTACGATAATCATTTCTCCTTAAAGGTCTTAGCACGCCATCTAGCGACAATTCAGTATATGACCATTGGTTTTGCAACGATGATCGATTATTTTGCATTAATGTCTTTTTTACTCTTTCCGCTTGTCAATCAAGTTTGAAACAATAGCACCCCGTTTGATTGACGTGATCGTCCAACGTGATCTGGCCAGTTCCGTGAAATTCTGCTTAATTATTAGCAATTAACAACATTATCTTTGATATCTTCTGTCACGTATTAGAATGGTGAAACAAATTAGATTTTTAACATTATTGAAACTGATATTGAAAATTAATCATTTAGTAATTGAAATTACAATTTTTAAAACAAACTAATGAGCTATTAAAGCTTAATTTACTGGCAATACAGGCAATTGGACCTTGGTGCATGAATCACTTGGGAAACGTTCCCATCGTCATCGTAACATGGCTGCCTTTGCGTTAATTCCATATTCTAACTGATCGTGTAACGTGTATTGATGTAATGTGCTTGAGCTTTATAAGCATGGCTTTATAGAAAATTCAGACGACACAGGTATTCGACGTAGAACAGCTCACCTGTTTATAATTATACATTAGATTATAATTGGATTCATTTCCGTATAAAATAGCTTCATATAGACATTTAGACCAATATATTCCAACTAATATCAAATGTGACTCATCATTGTGTAATGATTTTACTTCCGGATTGAAATGTATTATGTGTTTAACCAATCAGATGCCTCTATTTTTGACCAATCAGTGATAATCAGTATACCCAATAGAAATGATTAGACCAATCAGTGAGAACTTGCTGGGTATATATATAGCCACCTTATCATTCTTTGTCAGTCATCTGCCAGTGAACGACTCGAAAGGTCTTCTGGTGAAACTCTTCGGTTAGAGTTCTACAGAACAGGGATTTGAGCTGTGTCGGAAAGCTACAGAATTGTTAGCTAGACCACTCAGTTCTTAACCCCGCTTCTGTAACTTGTGTCTTAGTGACTTGATAGTGTCTTTGTGACTTCGATTGTGTCTTGGTGACTTTCGACTGACCGTGTATTGGTGAATTGATAGTGGTTGTGTAGCACAGTGGTGGCAAACAGAATTGTTTGTTTAAATCCACAGTCTACGGTTAGTTGATAAGAGGTTGATGTTGTATTTTGATTCTTTGTTAGTTGTTCTACAATCAAATAGCCAAGGTAGGCCCTAGGAAAAGTTTATTAATATTATTACTGCGTGTTTTATTGGCAGTTGAAGTCTTCGTTGCATTTGTTGATTATTACTTAATTCTTAGGAAGGAAATCTAAGCGAACTCACGAATTAATAGATGATTATTTTATTTGTAACTTGAAAAACCGTTACAATTGTTCCTGTGTATGAATTTGCTTTCTGTGTATAGATATTAGCAGCGTTCACGACCGCGATAGACTGCAAGCTCCGGAGGCTTTCACAACTCTCGAAATTAAGATCCACCCTCGCTTGAGATTACCACCCGCTAAAATTGTTTGGCCCGGTAAGGAACAAATTCAATATTTTCTAGTTTTATCCGATATAAAATGGTTTAGGGCAGTTTACGCCTTTTGAACCGCGATGCGGTTTATAAAAAAGCGTTACCTGTTCCAATTCACTTTAGGTATAAAACTTATATAATAAATAATGACTTAATTGCTTATAATTCAATTTTTTGAAATTAATTTTACTAGTAGATAAAACTATTGATACTTTTTTGACGTTAGTCTTACTACGACGTAGCCAAATTTTTTTTTATACGATATTAACTTTTTTAGCCAATCAGAAAGCGTGTTACAATTAGACATATTTACATTTTCAATTGTCTTTGTCTGTGTTAACATTACGAATCAATTTTGAACCTTAAAACTCAGTAACTTCATAAAACATTAGTGACACAAAAGGGGCGTGTCTTATACCATAACCAAAAAAAAACGGTATTGGTTTCGCCGCGTAGTAATATATAGCATGTGCTACATAAAAAAAATAGTGGCTTTAAAATAATGTTGTTTTAAAGTGTACAAATTGGAAATCAAATAATTATAAGTAATAAGGAATCATTCTTTGAATATTATTAGGTGATGTTTTCGGTCGGAGCGTGGACAAATCTATCATAATGCCCATTGGGCTTTATTGGATTTGACCACGCCCCGACCGAAATTATCACCTCGTAATACTCAGAAAATGGTTCCTTATTCCTTGATTAACCATTACCTGTAAGAAGAATATTGTTTTAACTTTAAAAGCATGATTTTCTAAAAATTATTATTATAGGATCACTCATTATTTACAATGGTAAATTATTTCTATCTAACGATTGTGTGTTTTATATTCCCGAGCCTTGACGAGAGGATAGAAAACACACAACAAGTTGGATAATAACTCTGCACTTTTCATCGGAATTATTTTGTTATTTTTCTTTTCATTCTACATCTATTATCCGCCTAATCGTACGTAATGTTTAATTTTGACTTCAGATTAGGTAAGACTCAGCTGTGTAATATCAATAATTTGTCGCATAAGTAATACCCAGCGCATATTGACCAAAACAAGTGAAAATGATATTTTTTTTTGTTTGTTCTCAAAAGTGTTAGATTGATTCTCGCGAAATCTTTAGATGGTAGCCATATGCAATCATTGTGCAAATTATTGTAACGTCACTTGACTGTATTTTTAATCAAAGAGTACCGAGGTTGGATGTTGCATATCGTGTCAGCGGTATATTTATTGGCAATTGTTATTAGTTTATCTTGTTGTTTTTCGCAAGAGACTGAAATTATGCCTTTGCCATATTTACGGAGAACTGCTAGCCCGATTAAGAGAGGGAACTGTTGGTCCGATTTACTGAGCCAAAAAAATCTCAAAGATCAATATAAAGCTGGCCAGACGTTTTTCTTCGCACACGCCTTGCCTGTAGAGCTCGCTGAGCACCGGGTCTTGGCGTTTTATGCGACATACCGATTATTTTGTTAAAAAATCAAATTTCAGTTTCAAATAAATTAACGAGTCATCGGCTATCACTCGACTTAAGCGTCCGATTACTTGACTAAGCTATCCCAGCAAAATTGACATTCAACATCAACTTAATTAACACAATACTACAGTTCATGACTTTGCGATTGAGTGAAAAATGTTATAAAATTGTTCATAACTCGATGACAAGGATAGTCAAATCTTCAAAAATATGCTTGTTAAAAACGAAGTCTTCTCATTTATTTGTTTCTTGCTCTGTGTTCAATATTTTTTTATTTATTAACAAATGAAGTTGTTTCCTGTTTACTGTAAAACTTACAAAAAACTTAAATTAACTTATAATAAGGAGTGATAAAGTAATATAAATAATCAGATTATGGAAATATTATAATAAATGAATGATTAGGAATGGTTTTAACTTGATGACCTGATTGAAATACGTTAAATTATATTACCATTTTCAGACTGTTTTTTCTCTGTGGTCTTTCTTTTCTTAAGGCATCGCTCATATTATATTTATCCATTGATTATTATTGATATTGTTAATATTGACGTAGTAACACTAATCACTGAATGCGAAATGCATGTCTTCTTTTCCTTTTCTGGGCTGAAACATTTGGGAAAAAAAACCTTATAGAGTTAAATTCATCAAACATTTGAAATGTGGGTATTGTGACAAGGTATTTTGATTTTTAGAATAAATATTTAGACTCAAAATAAGTTCTAAATAAATTTTAGCTCATAAAATTCTTTACCCGGGTATATTGTTAAAATGTTATATAAATGTTCCATAAAAATAAAATAAATAAATATAAATACTCAACATCATTTTTGTAATGATATAAAATGTTATTGTGTAAGCTATATGATGAAGGCCTTATTGGAATCATCTATTAAACTTATCTTCAAATTTGTGTTCTAAAACGTCTTACTGTTTTGTTTTGATTCACGGAGTTTAAAGGGCATTTGCAAAATATATTTGACTTTATAGTATACCAATTAAATCATAACAAGAAATATATGACTAAGCAGGTAAAAAAATAAATTTGTTTGCTTCAAGTAATTTAGAAATGAATTTAATAGCTACCCAATTTATACGAATATAAAATGGGTTGAGGTATTTGACGTCTACGTCACAGTAAAAATGTATCCATCTGCCTGACGACACGTTGAAGTTTGTACAATTTAATGTCAAGGTCGAATTACCTTTTAATCTACAACTAATAGCAACAAATTAAATTATAAGGAATGAATCCAATAGTCAAAATTCAAACGCCTGGTGGATTGATACTTTTTGACGTAAGTCTTACTTCGACGTAGGCAACGTTTTTTTTAATAGGATATTAAGTATTTTTGTCAGCCAATCAGAACGCGCATACAATCACGATTAAATATTTAAGGTCTTCCGTTCCAACGGAAGACCTTATACTGATTCTGATGGTAATTCTTCATTATTGTTATTCTTCTTCTAGACGTTTTTGAAACCTCAATAACTTATTTGTTTGTCATCCGATTTCATTCAAATTTTCACGGTATATTGTAAATTGAATTAGGTTTCTAGAGCACAAAAAAAATTTGAAATCATGACTTCCGGTTTTGAGTTATTCCCCTTTTTCTAAAATTTTAGGGGCATTAGTTTCCAGACAAAGGCTCCGAAATGGTCCGTAGCAAATAATTTATAGTTAAAAATCTTAATTATTGACACTTTGAATATTGTCCTCTGATTTTTGTATTTTAGTTTTTTCCAATTATTCCACTCGAATTAATCAATCGAAATCTATGTTTTAAAAATAGCAAAATTTTTCTCATGTTTTAGCTTCGTAACTTTTTAGTTTGAAATATTTCCTAAATACGTATAGAACAAAAGTTGTGCATAATGTTAAGGGCTTTCATTTGACATCAATAAAAAAGGGCTGGCCCCTTAAATTAAGGGCCAGTAGCCCTTAAAAGATTTTGCTTAATAACTCAAAAACAGT
>WFKH01011925.1:2530552-2546961 GCA_016163765.1 Magallana hongkongensis | reverse complement strand
TTAACATACATGCTGTGTTTAATCCATTGATGTTGTATGTATAAGTAGCCTGTGTTTCCACCTTTTCCCTGGCATATTATCTGACGATTACACTATACACCATTTCATTGTAAATTTAAAATACAAATGCTGACCAATTCACATGTTTGCCGGGACCAATTATTGTTTACATAGCTTGGTCGCACTAAATGACAAAACATCAGGAAATAGATAGGAATGCACATCACATTTTTGCCTTTTTTAATACAGAGGGTTCCGCTTAATCTGATAGTCAATTTGTCAGAGAAAAATTATCAGATTAACCGATTATTAGATTAACCAATTTAGCGTTTTTGTGGTCTTTGATTTTGGTATAGAATAAAATATAACTTGTTTCAAGATATAATTTATTAATGAAAAGATATAATCTGTAAGTCAATAGTTTGAAATGAAATAATTTACCTTGCATTAGCAATGAAGTAGATTTTAGTCTTTATTTTGTTTGTAAATGCTCAAAAGAAAATGTTTCTCTTTATTACGATGGTTTCAAAGTGGCCGCCATTTTGACAGGAAGTAATAAGAGGAAATGGCAAATTGTCTGAACAGTCCCTCTTTTCACCTGGACAATTTATTTTAATTGTTTTTCTGTTATATAAAATGCTCTTAAATAATTAATTATGCATGATAAAAAATTATTTGAATTTTATTTATTAAGTTTTCAACCCCGATGTAGAATTGAAAGTAATCAGAATTTCCTCGATGTCACATGTTCCAAAGCCAGTCACTTTTGATTCAGAAATTACATGTTTAAATAATTCTTAATGGTGCAAGCCCAGCATGAAATTAACACATGCAATTAGTAAATAAACAAAAAATAAAATGTGTACACAGGTAAGGTCAATCCTGTGTGCGGTCATCCGGAACTATCGATGTCGGTAGCTTTCATCTTACGAAGAAGGGAGCCACCTGTGTGCGTTGGAGTGTAACTAATGCCCTGTAAAGAGTTTCTGTGTACACAAGAGGGGTGTCAACCAATTAAAGGTGTAAGAGGGTGGGAAATCATTATTATACGGTCACAATCCTATCAGATTAACCGAAAATGACATTTTTTTCTATCAGATTATCAGGACAAATTATAAAGGGATATATAAGAAATGGTTCGGTGTTTTGATATTATATCAGATTAACCGAATTATTCGATTAACCGCTATCAGATTAAGTGGAACCCTCTGTATTTAAAATTCTTATCAGATTATCCTAAAATGATTAGAAAATTTACATGCAACAGGTGGTAAAAAGTCAAGTCTCAACCAGGACCCAAACCCAGGGCCTCTAGCGTACCGTACCAGCGCTCTAACCACTGAGCTATTGAGACCCGATATATTCACTGACAGTCACACACCTGTTAACCCGATGACATACTCCCCCTCTTTCAGAAATTCGTCGCCGAATTCTTAGAGTTCAGGAAATGCTGTTAAGCATATGCCTGGGGAAAGACAGTGGGTTTTGTATGTTGGGCGCCAAATGTAACAGGTGGTGAAAAGTCAAGTCTCAACCGGGACTCGAACCCAGAGCCTCTGGCGTACCCTGCCAGCGCTCCAACAATTGAGCTATTGAGACCCGATATATCGACAGACAGTCACACACCTGTTAACCCGGTGACATACATGATAAGATTTCAATCTTCTGCTTATGATTCCCCTGCATTACCGTAACAGCTGTTTAATTGGGTTCACTTACATGGTACTACTAATACCCGTAAATACACAATATGTCCATACTATTTTACATCGAAAAAAAAGTTAAATGAATAGAAAATGCTATTTTTCATCTATAAAAGGTAATAAGACATAAACTGTTCATTTAGATAAATTGTTTTACCCCCAAATTATTTTATATATTTCTTAAACTGAATTTTGTTTTGTTAAGAGTGAAGAATAATTTTATATTTATTATTTTATTATTATTTATTATTTTTTAAGTGTACTCTGCTGCGATTAATCAATTTTAATGCATTTCTGCAGAGCCAGGAGATACAAGTTAATTGAATATTTTACAAAAAAGAAAATGCACATAAAACATGAAATGAAAAATATCTGACACTAAGAAAAGCATAATACACTTCGATCACAAGTTTCTGATGTGCAATCGGCTGTTATGAAATTGAAGGATTTATATATCTGTGTTCTGTGATGATGCCTATTCATGATTAATAAAATTAAAAATGACATACTTTCTTAATGATTCCTCCACACCTTTGAGAAAAGTTTTGCATACAATCGCAGACTTCTTTATTCCTAAGATATGGATTTCTATACAACATGCATTTTAACTTGAAATGACATAGGTTAAGTTTTAAAGGGGGGGGGGGATCATTTATTGCTTTTCTTATGAACAATAATCGAACTTGGGACCTGCATTTCAGCTTACCGAAAATAATTGTACTATATCAATTGTAATATATCACCATCACCAGCCCCGTATCGTGGCTGTAATGTGAAATGGTGCTGTTTGTTTACATGTAAAAAATGGCGAATCTCGATGTGAATTTAACATACTTCAATTTCCAAGGTCGGTTAGCGTGTTAAAGAGAAAGTTTGAGGCAAGTTAAGTACCGGTATCAGTAGTAAATTGACTGAAATATTTAATGGTACTAATTTTTGCCACAGAATTTGTGAGAAAATAAGGTTAATCAGTCAAAACATTACGCAAAATTTAAGCGCCGTAAATTGCAGATTTTTACTTTGGGAGGCACTGAAGCTCCCAGGTCGTCCATCTAATTTTTTTCCTGACCGGGAGCTACAGACCTGCAGCTAATACACAGGATACAGATTGATTATGTCGAATTGGACTACCGTGTATGATTCATTCCGACTGTAAACAAGTCGGTCAGTAAATAAGGACCACAGACATCATTTACCAGAGTTAACTAGATACTTATTCTTTCATAATAAGTCGCAAATATTGATTAATCATCGAATATTTAAGTTTTAATCCTGTTATTTCTACACAATCCTAGATGTATGGCTGATAGGGTGTTATTTACTTGAATATTGTGCATTAATACGAACATGACAAGTCAATGGCTACATATAAAGTAGCCTCATTCATCATTTTGTCTTACCTAAATAAATTTTTCAACCGAAATCCCCGCAAACTCTTCGTATATTCACAGAGACTCTTCACGCACCTGTTACGTCTTCCTTCTCGGCCATGTGCGATTTCCAAGCGTCGCGAGAACACAGATACGCAACCAAACGATACGAATATTTTATTAATATTTCGTGTAGATAATAAATTTTAGCAAAATATTGTCGAGAAAACGTGTTATTTTTTAAGAAATATAAAATACAATAGTTACTTCTAATTTTATTGCTTAAAAAAGAATATTATAGAGATTTTTGAGATTTTCTCATTAATATTCATGAGATAGGCGGGGCCATGTGACTTTTTGGCGCGAGCTTATTTTCCTTGTCCTGCCTTAACATAGCTGAGCAGTTTCCGTCCGGCTCGCGGATCCTGGCAGCCCATCGCGAACCGTAAGACTGCCTGCTCTTGCAGCACTTGCCCCGGGACCCTCGCCCCTAGAGCACGCTGCGCGACCTCCATAACCCGGTCCCCCCATTGCTCTAAACTTTCCTCGGACCCCTGGGTCATGGCATTAAACTCTACCTGAGACGCAGCTTGAAGTGTGCCCTTTCCGAACCGCTGCTCAAAGCGCGAAGCGAGTTCCCCAAAGCTCATTTCTTCCCCCCGCGAGGAGAGAATATGAAAGTACTTTAGTGCAGGGCCTTCGACCGATACACTAAGGGCCAACAAGCTGTCGTCATCTGTCCACCCGTAGTACCTTGCTAAGGTTCTGAACTTGGCGTAAAACAACCCCCACTCTAGACTACCATTGTACCTCAGACTTTTGGCCTCAGCTGGGATGTTCCGCCCTGACCGCCCCCAACTACTGCTGGAGGTCGAGGCATTCCCCACCGGCCTCCCCGGGGTCCCCATTGACACGTTCTCCCTAACTGATGGATAAGCCGACCTAGCATGACTATCCGCGATGGAACTCATAGGTGCCGGAGTACTAAAAGTGACATTGTACCCCACCGGATTCTCAGGGTGATCCCTACTCTACCCCTGCCCCAGGGATGAGTGCGAGTGGCTATGGGTTCCAGAGGACGCCGACCTGGAGTGCGTACCCCCCCCCCCCCCCCCGGCGCGGCGGGTTTCAAGAACAGGCGTATCTGGGATTGCCCCACCATACAATGGTTCCCCCCAGGGCACGGCCCCCTTACTGTGACGGGCATGGGCCCCGACATGGCTGTCCGAGGCATGGTTTCCTCCACTGCCTCCAGCACCCCCCGGGTCTGACACTACAATCCTTTGGTGTTCCCCATACCCGCTAGTCTCGACACCTGGCCGCTGCCTCTCAATCTGTCCCTGCCCAGGAGAACCACTCCCATGAGGAGAAATCTCCCCCATGCTACCTGGCGTCACCCGAGCAGTGCTCGCAGTGTTTACAACCCTGGGAACGCTAGCATCCGCCAGAGGATGCCCGGTGTTTACAGTCCCTTGACCCCCAGACTGCGAGCTCATCCCTGCCTCAGGAGGCAGATTGTCATGTGCATTATCCCTGGGGCTTGATCCCTGAGAGCGAGCTCCCCCCAAGGACCATGACATCCCCACCAACAGTTGTGTAATCTGGGCTAGCTGTGACTCTATAGCTCCAACCCGTGCCTGCAACTCAGACACACCTTGGTCCCCCCTGGCCGATCCAATGTCTGGCGATTCGTCAGGCCCTGCTGTTCCCAACACACCCCTTTTTCCCGCGACTCAATTCCCACTCGCCCTCTGGGTAAAGGACATGTCTACCTCCCCTACCACAGTACTAGTATCATCCACCACCCGGGCGTGAGGAGTGCTGTACACTGGGGGCCTAAATGGTGTGACAAACCCAAAGAGCTGGTCGAATCTGTCGGGTACAGGGCCCTCCATAGCACCCATGTCCCTCCCTTGGGCCCCAGCTAGGCCAGCCGGCTTAGCTCCCTTGCCCCCCGGGACACCCATGCCACTCGTCACTCGAGGTACACCCCTGCGCAGACCAAATGACCCATGCTCTTCCGCCAGTTTGTCCCCAGTCAAAAATCACGTGTTTGAACAACAGTAATTCTACCTAGTCATCCACTACACAACAATTGAATACACACAAAATCACTAATTTACATGAGTAAAAGAACACAATAAAACTTTACATGAAAACTTTAACCTTTTTAAAAAATAAATTTAACAAAATGTCGACATGGCCGAACCGCCCGGTGTCCCCTGGGCACCGCGCTGGTCCAAACTGACCGCCAGAAATCCTACCGGCGACGCCAATGAAGTGATTTCCGCGGTCAATAAAGAAGCCAACAATCACTTATGTATAAAATAATATATTCTGGTGATTAAAGACAAGGACTTACAATATCTGATTATCTCTGGTGGCTGCGCGTGGCGAACTCCACGATGTTCCCAGAAAAGAGAGCGACCAAAGCCCGCGAACTCGGGGCGCCGAGCCCGCCACATAAAAAAAAAAGGAAAACCCCCCCCCCCCCCCCCCAACACACTACATTTGTTAATTTTTACCACTCGTCTATTTCTCCACGCGGGTAGGTTAAGGAAGCATATGGACAATTTAGCGTCTTATTTTGACTGTAATACACAAAATCATAAGATTAAAATACTGTTTTGAATCGGACCAAAAACTTATTATTTTCCGATTAAATAGATGTCAATGCAATAAAAGTGGGTAGTACATTACTGCCACCTCGGTGCATTATCACGTGATAACTATAAATAGCTTACATATATTCCTTACTATAAAATGAGGTAGAACAACACTACCCCGCGGTTTCCACAAAACAATAAACATATCAAGTAAAAGAGAAAAAAATATATCAGTTTTGTAAAAACTACTGCTAGAATCCTACATTCTTCTCAAATGTCTAGGTATTCGTCCAGTTCTCTAAAAACCTTCCCAACTTTTGCACAGTTTGCACAGAAAATGGCATGCTGCATCGAAGCAACACATAACATGGGATTCTTGCAGGACTTTTCGAGTTCAGCATTGATCAATCTATTAATCCGTGCTATATGTGGACTTCAAAATATACGGGGTAATGTTAATTTAGTCGGATTTTTATATTGTAAACAATGACAGAGGAAAGCCTGGCAAAGGAATAAAAGCATAATTACTAGGGATGTCAACGAGTACACGAGTACTCGACTATCGCTCGGTCACACCGATTATCAACTAAAATTTTCTTAGTCGATTACTCGTAATAAAGTGAATAGAATTTAAAAATATTTATTTTTTCTTAACGCGGCAGTTTTTGTTCTACGTATGTAGATAACAGGTTTTTTTTCTCGACATGTTTGATCCGTAAGTTACACTTTTTTGCATTGGTGTCCTTGGTGTATTTTTTAAGCGGCTAATAAATGATCTCTTTTGATTTACTTAAGAAGACATGTACTCGAGAACAATTTGTGTTTCTTCTTATCAGTTATGTATTGGATTAGAAGTTTGTATAATCAAAACTTTAATCATATTTTTCCATATACCTTTAATTTGACAACTAAGCTAGGTGCTCCTTGTCATGTTGATAATGAAATCTATGAGGAATTTCATCAACAAAAGACTATCTCCAACTTTAAGACTTTGATAACAATATTTAACCCATTGGTAAACAAAAAACACATCTCAAGAATTGAACTGATCACTTTAAATAGCACAATCAATGCGACGTATATTGATATTTACACTGCACTTCATAGTATATTACTTGTTAATCTCAATGCGTTATCAAATAACAATCTACTAAAAAGCCATACATGTGACATAACACTTCTTAAATACATTTATTTAATAACGTATTTTTTATTGGGTGGAACAATTTAAAAATGACCAAAAGCCTGCGTTTGCACTTCTGAAGTACCGTGCTATACTTTTCAGCATTGTTATGAGAAAAAAAATGTATAAAAGAAAGTAAAGACGATGTAAATGAATTAACATCAACGCTAACTGACACATTTCTTTGCGACTTCGCTTTTTAAAATTTCAAGAATTCAAATATGCATTCGGTTTCTTTTTGATATGGTTCGGATTTGTTAATTCGTAGAATACGTTGAATCAGGAAATGATTGAATCCAAGGGATTTCGCTCTCGTGCTGACACGTTGTTAAATAACATATGTATCATGCATGACATTAACTGTAAAGCGGAGCTGCCCTGGAGATACATTTTCTTATAATCGTCATTAAATATACAAATCTGATGTATAACACGAATGCATGAAATAATCTTTTAATACTCACCTAAAACATTTTGTCAAAGTCGTTTCATTACTTGTCTAAAAATAGGGTGTCATTATCTCTAACATACATAAGCTCTAAACATATTTGCTTGTGTTCAAATATCATAGTTTCAAAGGGTAAACTATGGACTGGCTGAAATACATGTAACACCGATGATGAATCATAGCATTGCAGGTAAGACTTTATTCAATTGATAATCGCATACACATTAGAAAGGTGGTAACTATATTGCTGATTCTATTTTTATGAATTTATTTTGTTTATTCATTATATTTGAAAATTTTGTGTTTCCTTTTTGTTTTTGTTACCTTCTTCTCTCCTACCTCTGTAGACAAAATCACTATTTCTTGGATCGTTTTATAATTTTTTTTATCATTTAAAAATAAGTAAAAGAATCAGAAAATAAACCAGAAAACGAATAGATAAATAAATGTAATAGGGTGATTTCACCATGCATCGGACACCTTTGGATTTTTCTCTTTGATAACGCATCAATTATAGTCCAAATATAAATAAAACTTGTTTTAAAAGTGACAGGTTTCCCCCTTGCTTAATTATTGGAGAAAAGAAAGTGAAATTGTTAAAAACGTAGAAAATAAAGCAAACAAATGAAGTGTTGAACTATTTTACCATGGATCGGACACTATTTACCAAGCATCGGACAGCTATACACTGGAGATTAAAAATAACAAAATTTTCTGTTTTTAATGCGAAAATACAGAGCTTTGGAAAAATAAATTTATTCAATTGCTATTCAGATTTCTTTTGATATAAATCCTCAAAACTACTGGCAGAAATTTAGACTAGTGCTTCTGTTTAAAGGAATATTTATCATGAAGGGTTCTTTATCGTGCCAGCACCTACAGGAACTTTGGATTAAAAAGGCAGTATTTATAAAACTCGAATTTTAAGTGGTCTGAGGAAAATGTTTGTATCAATTATTTTTTAAATTTTTATTTTACTATACATTTATAGTATATCACAAGGAATGGGCACGTAACATGTTAATTATTAGAAAAAAATCATGCATTGAAAACGTCCGATGCATGGTTAATTTGTGTCTGATCCATGGTGAAATGAATATATGGAGCAAAAATGACCTTGACATTAATTGTTTAAATTTCTAAGACTTATTTTAATCAAATTTTGTTTCAAAACTTACTTCTTTCTAATTATTTTAATGTAGAGGGTGCATTTTCACTAATTCACAATCAAATGCACATCATTCAAATAATGCTTTTGTGTAAAATCTTCGTAACTAAATTTTAATGATGGCATATATGATGTCATTTTACGATGCTTATATTGCTATTTCCTTGACAATGTGAAAGTCAAATTCTTAATAATGATAAAGTTCATTAGTTCTAATCCAGGGATATACGAAACAACACATGAGCGCATGCACATTTATTTGTATATTTTTAACCGAAGTTGTCCGATGCATGGTTAACTCACCCTACAAACTAATACCATGTTTTAACAATATTTGCAATCTGACACGTTTAAATATTGGTCCATATAAACAGGAAGGATCATTTACCAGTGTTTGATGTTTACCGATGCATTGATATGTGAATTTCCACTAAGTCTCTGACTTATAACAGTTGGATATACACTTGTTAACTCGTTATATCCAATCTAGCAAATTTCTATATTAAAACTTTTTACAAATAATTATACTTTCTTTAATAAATATTGCTTAATTACCTCAATGAAAAGACTGAACTAATCTGTCATCTGAAGGTCGCTTTTTTCTAATCACATCTAGCTCATGTTTTAGGGGCAAGCCCATAATGTACAATAATGTACAATATAGATGAAAATGCATTGTTTTGCAATTACTTATGTTCTTAACAGCTTAAATATCTAACGCTTGAATTAAAATTAAGGCTTAGGATGGTTGATTTAATTGAAATCAATAAGCATTTATCCTTTTTTTGCAGGACACACACGAGAAAGAGTTGACTTCTGAATTATGCATCTTATCAATCTCAAACTCATATTAACATGCATGATGCTAATCATTTCTAAAATGAAGGTAAAGGTTTCTGTCGCTGTTTTCATTAACACTTCATTTATACTTCAATGTGGCTGTATTTATCGCCATGCATGTTAATAATGGCAAAACGCTCTAATCTACACTAAACAAAACTTCTAATAACCTCTAATAAGATAAATGATTTCTTAAAAAAACAATCTCACTTTGTTTCTGTTAAATCAGTCATTAAATGGTTTATCAACGAGGAAGGGGGATGCAGGGCCCGATATATGTTGGAATCGACACTTATTTTTTAAATTCACAAATAGAAAATTAAAATTTGAACGGAACAAACTGGATCTCAGGCACGGGGTCAAAAAAGTATAGAGAACTTTTACAAAAAAATACAAGAAATGATCAATATTTTATGAGGCAATATCTATATCCCTCCCATATCCCTAACCATCCTCCCCCATGATTTTTTTTTCAAATTTAACTAAACTGCATGTACTAGTACAGTACATGACAATATGTTTTGATGTTTTAGGGCAGAAAATCTTTGGATGGACAATTTTCATTTCTCTCTTTATAGCTGGTTTACAGAGGTGTTATGTATAATACTCAGGGGGGAAAACATAACCAAAGACAAAATCTAGACTTAGATAGAATCATTTGAAACTAATAACATTTCAGATGTCTAAAATTGAATAAGGTTTTTTTTTTATTCTGAGAGAGCAGATATTAAAAAAAAAAACACAATATCACATTTTATTCAATATTAGATTATTATATCCCTATATTGAGATCATACCAATGTTACAACGCACTTTGAAAAATTACGCACTTTGAAAAAATTTTTCAAAGTGCGTTAATTTTGGGACCAAGTCAACGCACTTTGAAAAAAAATTATTTTTTTTCAAAGTGCGTTGATATCGTCGATATTAACGCACTTTGAAAAAAAAATGTTCTGGGTTAAGTCGAAATAATATATAATTTTAGATACTATAAATAATTGATTTAACCTTGTGTAGATTAATGAAATATACACGCGTATTTAAGAAAGAACCCACTGCATTCTCAGCTAACTTGATAAACAGTTTCTCGATTATATTGTTTTCCCCTTTTCTCATAAGCTTACGTAGTTTGACAATTAACATAAAGAACAACCCGGTAGATTTGAATTATCCAAATATGGCATTAACTGCATCGCTTAGCAACTTCATTTTCCTTTTATTGTGTATGTAGCAAACTTGCTAATTATTTGGTATATTGTGCTGTGCCAGAAACGAAAATTATAAAATTATTAGATTTATTTATTGATAATGGAGATAACGTATAACATATTTCAACTGTCTTTAATTGCATGTGCTTATAAACAAACATGATGTGAAAAAAGAATACATTAGTTATGGTTATCAAAAGTAATGTGATCTTTTAGAGGATCAGTGCAAGAGAAAAAAAAAATCATACCCTTAAGATTACTAATTTATTGTTTGTCAATGTTCATGAATTTTATATAATAATGAAGTGATTTATTTGATTAGAATTTGAGAAGAGGGTCTATGTTGAAACACTTATAGATTCTTTAACATACCATTGGATAAATTATTCTTTGACCAGCTCATTTTTTTTCAATATCCCTATACTTAATTTACAACAAAGTGTATTTCTATTCCGATTTTATAAATTCACTCTAAGTTGCTGAATATCATATATGTTTTAGAAGGAAAATAGAGGGGTAGGAGACCTTCTTCCTTTAATCAATTTAATGATGTACTGGTAATTGACCTGTATCTTTGGTTAACCCCCACCCCCTATCCCCGTTTTCAACGACGGCAAATTAGATTCATTAGTGTTAAATAATCATCATACTATCAACTAATTAGGAATTTAATTCCAGAATTTGTTATTTATACATATTTTTTTCAAAGTGCGTTAAGTGTCTCGATACTAAAAAATGTTGATGTACCTTCCTAACGCACTTTGAAAAAATTTTTCAAAGTGGGTTAACGTGGTCTAAAATTTAACGCGCTTTGAAAATTTTTTTTCAAAGTGCGTAGATTTTGTCCAAAATTTAACGCACTTTGAAAAATTTTTTCAAAGTGCGTAATTTTTTCAAAGTGCGTTGCCACATACCAATTACTGGGAAATCATTCATTTAATCCCCTTTTTGTGTTATATCAAAATTTTCTGGTTTACCTTTTTAGTATTTTTAAAACATATAGATCAATTTACTAATAACTTATCCAGATTTCAATAAAAGAAAACATTTATTTACAACGACCTTGTCAGCAAATTCAATCTTCCACTGGGTCGCAAGCTGACTGACGTTTTTCATAATAATTGTTAGACCACAATTAGTCACCTAATTGTGTACGGACCTTCCCTTTTTCCCGATTACGACAAAAAAGCACACGGCGGGTGTGACCGGTCAGCAGAGGATGCTCAGTCCTCCATGGCACCTGATCCTACCTCTATTTTTTAAGAGGTCCGTGTTCGCTCTGCTCCTATTTTGTACTTTTCCTTTGGACTTTTGATTTTGAACACTGTTCGTTATGATATCACAACATGTCATTTTTTTTATTAAAACTTTAAAAGTACGGAAATTTAATTTATCACGTACTGTATATAAAACCAACATTTTACGATAACGAAAGACAATTCTTGCTTATTGCAGCAGATTTTGTCACAGTCAAACCTATAAAATCAGATTTATATTCACTATGTTAAGCAGCACTTCATCACTTCAACTTTGTTTCATTTGAATTTATTGATATTGACTTTAAGGATGGATTCTTTTCATATTTCATGTATTCAGAAAATAATGAAATTAAGCATGTAAAGACTTTAAGATATGCACATTTCAATAAAACAAAAAAAGTGTAGGGTCATCTTGCTTGATTTTTATTGAAGGTTATTTGAAATGTCAATGCTAAAAATAGATTTTTTTCATGTAGAAACACAGAAATTCCATGGTGGTATCTTAAATTGATTGTTGAAGAAACAAAATATAATTAGATGTAAAAAAAAAAAAGCAACTTCATTCTAAAGTTCTATCTTAAAGCATGGTATTAAGTGGTAAAAAAAACGAACTTTTGTCCTTGAATCTTACAAAATATTCATTCCGAATTTCCTCTGTACACTCTATTAATTGATATTTTGGTGTTCGCCAATCCCCCTTTTCATGGATTTTTTTCGATATAATCATATATTCAGAATTTAATTTTTTTATATTCATAGTGAAGATCCATAGTGAGAAAATCATTAACAGTAAAGGAATCATTGGGTATTCATGCATATAAGATTGTAAAATTAGCTTGAATTTCCTCATCTTTAAAATTTTCTTTAAAAACATTAAACTATTTTAATGTATTTTTAAGACAATTATTAATAAGGCCAGACAAGCAGTTTGATAATATATTCTTTATAGAATGTGATATTATGAATTGTTGCTATTATGATTATGTTTCAAGTCAACAAATAGTAAAAATCTCAGTCTGAATTTCCTCTGATACAAAGTATATAAGATTAACTGATTTTAAGAAAGTAACAATTTTTCCTGAATCTAATTGAAGCTGTATTATGAAATTTAAAAAAAAGGATGTACATTTACTACTAATATATGATATTATTTACAGTAAATTAAAACTACATTGATCACAATTCTCAAAAATGTACAATGAAATTATGTCTTCCTGTTTACAATAAACAGTTGGCTGATGTGGTTAACAGATATCAGTGCAAAAAACCGCTAGACAAATGCTAACTATTATCAACCATGCTAATTCAAAAAGTCATACTAAAAAGGGATTGATAATAATACTTGTACTGTTGTACATGAAAAAATAGTACACTCAAAGCAATGGTCTGAAATCTTAGCTTTCACAGTTTGATGCAAAATATTTGTTTAAAGATGAACATATTTTCAAAGACTTTGTATCATGTGGACCTTTTTTCACATCTTCAGAAAAGAGATTGTATTCTTTGCTGTCTGTGATATAAACAAGTTGTAAAAAATTGATTCTTGTCATATTATTTATATTATCATAATCTTGATATTTTGAATAATGATAATTGAGACTGTGTATAATATTTTAAAATCAAAAAATTTTAGGGTAATCTTCCTTGATTTTCTGTCAATGTCATCACTCCTTAAAATATTACATATACACAGGTGAGTTTTTAAAATCTATGCATGTAAATAAACAACTCAGACTAAACAAATATTTTTCACCACAAATTTATAAAATTTGTTATTTATTTTCAAACACAAATTCACATGTAATGAAATGGTGAAAAGAAAACAAGAAAAAAATATCTTTAATCTGAGTTTCCTCCATAAATTTTATCAAATTTCTATGTGTTTCATACACAGACCCAAAATTTCATTTTGATTTTTACAATGGAACATATATTGTCAAATATATTTAGTTTTCTCTCTGAAGATATATCAAAGGTTTATGATTGCTTTACACAGTAAAACTGATCTTAGATAATCATGCAAATTATAAATAAAAAATTAGCCTGAATTTACTCTACATTTCAAAAATCATGAATATATAGAAAGTTTGTAAAAACAACGGTTTTATACCCAATAAAATAACTATTTGGGGTAATGATGACATATAATAGTAATAACCATCTATTTTAGTAGTATGTCATGCTTATGAGGTTTACATGTACATAATTATTCCGAATTTCCTCTGTCATATCACATTATGAATATTAAAAGTTTAATGTATAACTTTCGCAGCTTTTAAAACATCATGTGCATGCAATTAAATAAAAGATAACTCTTTTAAAATTAATTTTCGGAGCAAAATTTCAACTTTGAATTAAAGATTTGAAAAGCCACCTTATACATGTATCTACAACATTGCATTTCAGTTAGAAAATTCATCTTTAAGTTTTTTCAAAAGAATTGAAAAATAAATGGCAGTGAAAAAATATAACATTATGGTTTAACAAAACTACTTTTGACTAAAACTTTTAGAAAAAAATCATTGGAATAAACAAAAGCAATGAGATTGATAGCATTGATTTCAACATTTCTACAAAACATTTCTCCTGATTAAAATGTTTTTTCCAGTAATTTCTCTTTTTCTTTGTGTAAGATGTACTTCTGCTTTCTGGCATGACATATTCTGATAAAACCTCCTTTCATTAACAGCTGCTATTTGTGTGGTGTGAGAATATCTTGCTGAAAATAAAGAACCTTAAATTGTACATACATGATTTACACAATATTGGAAAAAAAAGATGTTGATTTGTTCCAATATGGTTTAAAAAAAAAATGCCCTGTTGACTCAAGGTGAAAAAGACAAATGTGACAGAATGGTCACTGTCATTATTTTAGTACAAAGAAACATCACTAGTCTAGATTACAATAAACCTTCTCTTACTAGTTTTTACTGAAGCTGTCAATCCGTTCTTGAAATTATTAAGAATTAACTTTAATGCAAACTTGCAACATGATCGACTAAGTGAAAAATTAATACACATTTGAAGTAATGTACTTACTATTCAACAAGCAACCTTCCTGCCTTGAGAAATAATCTCCTCCTCTTTGATTTTGTATATAGGGAATTTTATGCTGCTTAATTTGTGGTGTGTTCCTCTGGTGAAAGTCCTAATTTTTGTTCACTTAGAACAAGAATATCTTTCATATTCAATAGCACATGATTATGCTGCAATACAAGATATCCTTTATTTTCAATTTGTATATTAGACAATATGGGTATATAAGTGATTGACATAAAGCAACAGAGCCAAAAACAATGACATACAGTAAAAATAACATTACCAGCAATTATATGTAGTCTTATTTGCTAATTATTATTTGTTAATCACTGTATGAATTCAAAGTAAGATATACTCGTATAAATGTGCAGTTATGACGCTTACCTCTACCAAATAGCTTAGTGTATTATTTCTCAATCTGTGCAACACTAGCTGCCACTGTAACCAATGATGTGACTGAATAGGCAGGCTTTGTGTGCCATCGTCTTTTTAATGCTTCCATTTGTTTGAGTGCTTCCAAGACTAGCGTATTGATTTTACTATAATTGAAAAAAAAGAAAAAAAAAATCATTCTAAAATTAAATTCTCCTGTAAAGTATTTTCTGTATCCGTATGGGCCGCCATAGATTTTACATTTGAAATTTATGAGTACACTGTAGAACTGTTCTCTGATCATTTTCTAAGGGAATTTATTCTTAATATTTACAGAATTACATAAATACATGCTATATAATGCTGCATACGTATTAAATTACCGATCGTCTGCTTGTGCAGTGGGGGATGTGATGAATGAAATACATGTAATGTTATATAGTCATGAACGTTATAGTCATGAATGTGCGATGGTTGAGCTTGCAATGTGTATGTTATGAAATTAGTGCCCTACATTGCTGGTGTTCTTAATTTTATTAAGTCTAAAGTACGTCAAACTTACATTTTCTTCTGCAAACTACTTGTATCTCGATTTCCTCTACTGGAATTTCCTCTGATTCATCTCGCTTGTTGGTTGCAGCGTTTCTAAAATAGTTGTGTTTGCGATTTTTTCTTGTTTGATCATTATTTCGTTTTATCCCATCTCTGTCAGTGGACATTTTAAAAGGATTCGTACTGCCGTTTCCGTCGCTTTGAACGAAGCGACCTTTTCTCCTTCCCCTCTCCATTATTTGTTGTTGTTCGCGCTGACTACGGTATGTCGTAAATGACATGATTTTAACAATTTCTTTGTCATTTACACTTTCAATAAGGCAATGTTATGTGAATATAAACTAATTAATGAAGAATTTTTAGGTTTTTTTGTTAATTGTAGTAATTTGAATTTTACGACATGTTAATATATGGAGACCCATTTGGGGTAAAAAATGATGAGAAGAATCCATCCTTAATGATATGATTTTAAAAAAATGCATGGTAAAAGTAATAGCAGAGGGACATTACATTCTTCTTAAATTCGTCTCTGACATTGTTTTCAATAGCATTAGCAATCTGAAACCTATTAGCGAAAGTTAACTCGACTGAAAGTGTCAAAGGTAAAGGTCTAGGCTTCAGAGATCGTGATCATTAAACTTAAAGGTTAGATGAAAATTAG
>WFKH01011925.1:2503800-2521415 GCA_016163765.1 Magallana hongkongensis | reverse complement strand
GTGTTATTAATGAAACTGTAAATATAGAGATATACACACAGACAGAAAGAGATTTTTAGAAATATTACTACTTTTTACATGAACCCTATTAATAAATATAAAAAAAATAGCCTAATGAAAAAGCGCATTGATACGTGTAAGTTGACTAATATATTTTCTATTTTTTTTTTAAAGAAACGAAGTGACAACTAAAATAAAAAAAAGATAAAACGAATTAACACAGACATTTATTACCCTTACTATCATCTTTATTCTTATTTCAATTTATTCAATGATTACATTTACAGCTGTTCACATCGGCGCAAAAATTTCTAGGAACAAAAAACTACTAATTGTACATTGTAGCCCGTCTGTTGTAGATCCATTTTTCATTTTTGAAGTCCTAGAGCTAGTGACTAGTGAATGTTTATCATGTTTGCCAAGGACTTTTTTTTTATTTTGATATCATTTCAAAAATTAAAACGTTTTAGTGGGTAGAAAACAGTGAAATATTGATAGCTTTACTAATTATATGTTTCAATTACTTCATAGAAGACCAAAGTTTACATTTATTCCAGTCCGAATTTTGACCGAGTATTACAAGAAACAGACCAATAGGAGCTCTAAACTATCAATTGTCTAAAACTTCTTATATTGTCTTTATTTTGTTGGTATTGAAATTATACAGGGTCAATGATCAAATTTTTAAGACATGCTATCTGGAATTCATTTTGTGTAATTTTTTAACATTTCCCAATGCGTGTTAGCCGCTTATTTAAAATTAAATATGAGATAATACAGCGATTAAATATGTGGAAAAAAAAACCATGTAATACGACAAAACACATTAAAAATTAACTTTTGCGAATATATTGCTACCAAGTTTAAGTGAAAAAATAAATACGATTTTTTCCTCCCCCATTTTTAGTTCAATTTCCTCTTTTCAATATAAATCTACCTTTTTCATGGTACATCTTCCTAAAAAAAAAAAAACAAAAAACAAAAAACAAAAAAAAAAAACCAACAAAAAAAACAAAAAAACAAAAACAAAAAAAACCCACAAAAAAACCCCATAGATATTAATATCGATATATATTTATATCATTGTTTTTGTGTTCTTAAAACATTTTTTAATTTCAGATATTGAATTTTATAAAATAAATTTTTGAAACCTCAAACGTGAGTAAACGTAATATTTAAATGCATTAAAAATGTAAAATATAAATTTGCAGATATAACGTAACGGTTTTTGCCAGATCTTTTTTTTTTATAACGGTGATAAAATCATACGATTCAGTAACGTAAGAAAAGTGATTGAATAATATTTTTTGTGTATCATAGTAAGATTATTCCAGACTAAGGTCCAATGTTTATTTTGTCTCTTTAGGAGTTTGGTCATTCAAAGCAAGTCTATAAGGAACACTTATTTTTTATTGTTACATTATTGCAAACATATGATCATCGCACCTTTTTTATGTTCGTTGTTGTATCAAGACTCAGTTACTTTTTCAAAAAAGAGAAAACAGTAAAAGGGGACAAAACATAAATGAAAAAAAATCTTACAGATCCAGGCTGCTATGAACTGACAAAGAAAAAAAGTGCACTTATGGATACCAGATTATTTATAAACAAGACAGATGATATACCAAACACTGCAACTGCGCCATTCAATACAGACTGGTAAGTAATTGACATTGCCTGATATTTTTTTTGTTTTAAATGACATATCTTGAAAAAAAAAATTTAAAAAGCTTGAAAACAAGATGCAGATTATAGGAAAATTTTACATTTTAGATCAGTGATATGCAAATTTGATAGGTATACCCACAGTGTTTTTAATTAAATGCATAAAAAGTGTAAAAGTTAAATAAAAAGTTTTAAAAATTCAATAAAAATAATTAAATAATGATTTTAAAAATCTAATGCAAGGAATATGAACAAGAACGCAATGCAAATTCGAACTCGTGGTCTGCAGTACACAAATATTGAAACAAATCGACTGGTACAATTATACATTTTTAATCGCCGTCATAAAAAGTATAAGTTTTTGATGTAACGAGGTACCTTAAAAACGATTTGATTCTATGAATTCATTGCTTTCAGTTGCTTGCCAAAATATATTAAACAACTTGTGTCAAACGCAGTGCATGTGACCAAAGAACGTGCAAAACCATGTACAGTACTAGTTGGTATTGTCCAAGAATAGCGTAGTTAACAAGATATTTTAAATTATGTAATTTACTTACAACCTTTGAAAATGATAAATAATATAGATAAGATTATCTAAATTGATGACATTTATTACCGTTATCATGATTATTATAATAAAAAATGCTTTTTTGGATCACTAGCTACATTGCTTAAGTCACCATAGTGTTTGTTTGAAAACATAGATCGTCAATAGGGATAAGAAAGACAAAAGTCTTTTGGAAAAGAGATTTAAGTTATAATGAAACGTTTTCTTACAGTACTCAATTTTCAAAAAATCATAACCAAACTACAATTAAAAGCACAGTTTAAAGAAAACGAGCTACTCTCTGTTTGAATTAATGCTATAATTTGTTTGCTAGACTATTTTTAGATTGCTATACTGTTTGATTTTTTTCGACAAACATATATTAAATTGATTTTTTTTTTTTTTTTGATAATGTTAAGATATTTTTAACATTCAAGTCAACTATATAGATATATATAATCAATAGCTATACATTTATAAGTTGAAAAAATGTTAAAACAATGAGTCGACCATTAACGATCAGACTCATGTCACAAGTGTTTGAAAATGGAAAAGAAAGAAAACAATATTCTATTTTCATTGAAATTACGTGTAGCAATATCACTGTTAAAATATGTTGATGAAGTGTTAATCAAAGCTTTAAAAGAGCTTTATTTTGCATTTTTATCTTAACGTTTATGCAGTTAATGTGAATTCGAAATATCCCTCAAAAAGTATAGCTAGAAATACAAATGAAGAACATTGTCGATTAGTACTTTCTATATAGTAATGACGCATATTTAGAGTTTATAAGTATAATAGGGATTATACGAAATTCAATTAAACCAAAAATAGTGAAAACGAACCACCTCGTACGCCAAAACGTCAATTTCAGGTGGCATGGGACATCAGTCAATATTAATGTGGATTTAGGTACATTATAATTTCAATAATTTCATCGTTTTAACATTCTAGAATTTCTCAATATTTAACCAAAAAATGTTTTGAATTTTTTTTGGAAAGGTACAAACTTTAAAATCCATTTGAACTTAAAGCTTACAGACTCGTTGAGAGCCCTCTAACCCACTGCGCTACGTTGTTCAGTATCAAAAATGGGAAAGAAATTACATATTAAATTACATATTAAATTACTCTTGATGTTATTGTTTATTATGATAAACAGTATTTCTTAACATGGAAGTGTCCCACACCACCTTAATATCCACATTCTGAATTGGCCCCTTGTAGTCTAAACTTTTCCCTATAGGATGGGATTCCGGGATAGTGAGACAGCTTTTCTATTTACAGAAATTAGCAGAACTAGAAAGAAATCTCGTTATAAGATGCAATAACATACCTTTCACACATGTGTTTTATGAATTATTTGAATTATTTTAGGTTAAGATGTCTTGTCGTTATTCGCGGAAATTGCGTACATGTACATTGCTGTTTAAACGGTGGGAATTTTACATTCAAGGATACATTTACTTGTTAATTTTGTGACAAAGCCGTCAATAAGAGTTTATTCTTTATTTTTTATACTTGTTAAAAGTTATAGTCCAAAAATAATACATGAAATTTAAAAAAGTGTACATGTACCACACAAAAATGCTGGGATCTATAGTCTTTGATCAGTGTATTTTCTCACCACTGACACATTTGCTTCATGTATCCAATAAAATAAATGATATGGAAAAAGTATTGTGACATGCGAATTCAATGGCTTTATGGTTTTAACTTTAAAAAAAAAATATTTATGTTACAGTTCAGGAAAGGAAGAAAAGACAAGTACTGAGTTTTCAGTTTTTCTTATAATTGCTATAATATCAATTATATTCAATGGAGGATTGCTATTTCTCATCTGGATGGGTTACCTAAGGAAAAAAAAGAATGGCAACAAAGAAAACAGTCTAAAAATGGTAATGTTAATTTTTACCGTTTTATATTTTAAACAGTACAAACCATTCCTATTTATTCATTTATTTCATCATTCTCATAACTTGTAATCTTTTTGATAAAAAGGACGAAGTCTGTTGCAGATAAGTAACTTTTATACATGTAAGTGAAAGGGTGAAAGGGGTAAAAATCTACAAGTAAAACAAAACAGTCATAACTACCGGATCAATACAGTTTTAACAAATATCAAAATTACATATGTATTCATAACTCCCTATAAATGATATCCTAAGTTCTATGAGAGTTAAAGTTCATGCATGCAGTGCATAGCATTTTGAAAAGTCACATAAACTGAACCGCAAAAGAAACGTCGCAACATTTAACATGATTTAAAATTTCAAAAGATTGTAGCAAATTTGATATATTTCGGATAGTTGTTGCTTACATTTCTATTTTGTATGACTTCTTTCAATCGTTTTTTTTACGGTTGAATGCACCTTCATTAAACATAATAAAACAAAGCGTATCAACACTGTCGTATAACATCTATTAACACAATATATTGAGAATGTAAAGAAGGGTTTGGTCGTGCAAAAGCAATAGGTTTTAAATATACAAAAAGCAGTTTGATTTTGCTTCCTTTCAAACTTCATTTGCGATGCTGCGCCTTACGCCGGTGCAACGTGAACAAACCATTGGACGACTGAATGCTGGCACAATTGGTTGCTGATGCATTTAATTGCAACCTTCGTACAATTTAACGCTTAAGAACACATTCCTATGCAACAAACAGCATATTAAACCGTTTACGTAGCGGTCGACCAAGAGTTACAACGCAGCGTCAGTATAAGTAAATATATATCCTTCGTCATGATTAACAAGATCGATTCGTTACTACAGCACATGCAGCCCGACAGACAATAGGAATTCATTATAGACCAGTAAGCGATATTAGGATTCGTCGTAGGTAAGCAGTTAATAACCTTGCATGTCGACGTCCCGCAAAGGTCCAATAATCAAACCTAGACACCGTCAGTAACGCTTACAGTAGACTATAGATCGACGGAATTAGCATCATCAACAGTAACGGAACATCTCACGAAAGCCGTTATTGCATTTTGACCGCTGATAGTAGAAAGAGAGTATGGCGCAGACGATGAGAACGGTATTCTGACGAATGTGTGGTGGGGTGGACCAAGAATCATATTACGGGGTGACATGGACTAATCAGAAAATTTGGACCTGTCCAGTCGTTTTTCAAAATATGGGTCCAGGTAGACACAATGGTGTAACAGCTGCCCGATACATCGATCAAGTTCTTTAACTCCATATTGTGCAACATTTTGCTGACATCAGAACCACAGGTTTAAGCATGACAATGCCAGTGTACACACTGCTAGAGCAACTTAAGACTTACTGGAGCAGAATAACTTTAGAGTCATGCCTTGGCCGGCTTTGAGTCCAGCTTTAAACTCTATTTAACATCTATGGGATGAAGTTCAAAGACGCCTCAACCAACAGCTGATGAGCTTGAGACATCCTTTTTCCGGGTATGAAACGGCATCCGAATAACCTTCATCAATCGTCTAATTTACTCCATGAACGGAGGATGTACTGCTTTAATCAACGCTAATGGAAGTTATATAAATATTGCCTACTGCTATGCTGTATGCGTAATTAGGATCGACATTTCTTTTGCATTTCAGTAATTAATGCAAACAAATTGACTTATTCATTATGCTATTGACATGGAGTAGATTTAAATATTACTTTTAATACACTACGTTATTTTATGGTTGATAAATTCCTAGCTCTCTGATTGGCTGATATCAAACAATCTAGAAAAAAAAGAACGTTTTATTATAACTGTGAATATTTTCTATATATTACAACGGATAAACTATCTAACCGTGAAACAGTTTCCCTGTTATCTGCCCATGGCGAATAGTCATCGAAACTTTTCACCGGCGGCAATCGATTTGCCTCGTTTTTAAACTCAGATCACCTCTGGTGTCATCCGAGTCGCTACGTTTAATTCAAAATACGGTAACTGTAATTTAAAAATCTGCATCATTGACAAATGAAGTTTTCTTCGGTATAATAAATTTTGTTTTTACTGACTATTCGGTCAATAGCAAATTTATTGTTCTCCTCAACAGCAACTATTTCCCTAGGCTTTGCCTCGTGAAATAGTTGCTGTCTCGGGGGGGGGGGGGGGGGGGGAGAGAAAATAGATATATAATATTCACCTGAACGTGACCAAGGATGTCAATATAACATTTGATTTTTTTTTTTTTTTACATTTGACTAATACATGTAATAGATCGGGAATTCCCAAAATGCTATCTTCATTCATGTCGTCTAATGAAATATCGCGTTTCTTAATGTGTTCGGCTGAGGCTTCAAACTAAAAGGTGATGAAGTTTTCTTCGCTTGATAACACTCAATTTGATCTGTCTGTATCAATTCTTCGTCCCTGAATCATATAATAAAACAATTATTGCTATTTTTTCGATCAATAAGATGAATTAGCTACCCTCAAAGTACAATATTCACCTAGCATCTTGACCTAAGAAATAACAATAATTGTATGATATCGTGAGTTATAACTGTTAGGTGTACATTGACAGTAGCAAAACTTGATAAATTAAGACAGTAATCACAGTAAGTAGATAAATGATTGTAAAAAACGATTTTTCCTGACTCGATACAGTACGCAATAATATAAAATTAACTATATATCGATATGGCATCACAAGTTATCATAAAAATAAAGAAATAGGTCAATAGATGTAAATACTCTATGGCGAACCAAAGTAGTCCGGTATTACAAAACGGGACAGTCACTAGCATGTAATAGGGAAAATGAGGCTTAACATTATCAAACTTTCACCGAGAGTATATATCATTATAGAAAAAAACCATAAAAGGTAACAATTTAAAAAGTCTCTTGAATCTCAATAATGAGGCATGTAACCTTTTTGTTTTGTTTTCTATCATGATATCCTTAAAGACTGAATAATAATCAAATTTCAAAGGCGTCAAAAGACTTGTCGCAAACAATTTGTTTTTCTGAAAAGATATCTTTGAAATAAAAAAAAAAAGATTGAGTTTTCGCACTAAATGAGAAATCCTCTCACAGACTGATAGACGAAGTTATGTGCACCAGCCTAATATTAATTATTATACATAAGTTTAACTCAAAAATGATACTTAAGGTTAATGTTAGAGGATCATACAGCTAAAGTTCTGGAAAAATATTAAGGATTGATTGAGAAATATAGTAAAATAAATTTCAAAACACAAAAAAATATAACACTGTGTTAATTACGTGTAACAACAAAATTTATAAGATTATTTCAAATACAAATATCTTTATATACTTAATAAGAAACGCCAACAATGATTATCCTTTTAATCAAATGCAAAGAAACACAATAGCATCCATTTCACTTATAACTGAGTTTCATTTTCACATTTTTCAAAATTACATGTCCACCTTTATAATTTCTCTTTCTTCCATTTATTTGAAAATTGTGTTAAAAAGTCACCAAAATGTGAAATCTAAAAAAAACGAAGATCTGCTGATTTGGTTCTGGAATTATATCGAAGTTGATTTTTTTTCTTTGTGCATTTTTTCGTAATTTGGCATTTATAAAGCGATAGACATCAGTTTTAAAGAAAAAAATAAAACCATTTAAACTGTTTTAATATGTTCCGTTTGATATCTTCTAAATGGATTTTAAAATGAAAATTTCATAACGCCTTTAAATTGATGAGTGAAATATACTTTCTTCTTCGGCTTTATACATAGTTTATAATACCGTAAACTTTGCAGGTATAAGCGCTATTTAAGCATTTAAGGTCATGACATTTTTTTCAACTCATTAAAGTTACGGACAATGTTGATTTAAACAAAATACAAAAGAAAGTTGTTATAACATTTCACATTTTATTGCACTAGAATAAAAAAGCTGCCAATGTCATGAGCTCTCAAACTGTACGCGGTGTCGGTAATCAATGCTATGAAAAGTTATGAGAGATAACAAGGTTATTTATGTGATTAAAATCCAAAACTTAAAATTTACAGACCTGTATCATTTTTGTGGTTTCAAAGGAGTTGCAATTACAAACTTTTTATGTACGGTAAATATCGGTACATTAATGTTCTTGTTTGATAAGTTTCTGTATAAAGATATTACTGATTCTTAATTAGTTTAAAGATCGTTTCATGAAAAAATAAATTATATAAAGTGTTATATTTAATTGATAAAATATGCAATTAAACCGATGTTGTCTATTTCGATTTGTAGAGACCATTATTAAGAAGAGAAAGATATCTCTCTGTCTGAAGAAGTTCATGGCCTTGATCAAGTTACAATTACAAATTACCCACTACTGTCTAATGTACATGTAGAGAAGAAGAAGATTGTATTTATAGTTTCATAAAAAAATATGTTCTTGAAAAACACATGTGCAGGGTTTTTTTTTTTTTAAATGCTTGTGATTAATATGGTGATAGTTGTATTCAAAATAGAACCATTTTAACAAGACCTTGGACTTCCGGTAGGACGTAGCTATCTATTTCTTGCATCAAAACAAGTTAAAAATGACGCTGGCTTCGAGTGAAATATGCACAGATTGCGTAGTCTTAGCTCAAAAGCCAGACACATCGTGTGGATTTCAAAGAGCCATGGTTGAGTGGCCAACAAAGAAATAGACAGGCATACGTCACATTGCTGTTTGACACAACTGCCGAAAGTCTAAGCTCTTGTAAAAATGGTTCTAGATCATCATTAAAGACATGACAGCTGAATCAAAATCCCAATATCAGTAAAATCCGTTTCTCTTCGCAGCTATAACATGTGACCGATTACATCATATTGCAGCTGTTATTAATGAATTTTTTTATTGATACCTTTTTATTAGGGGAGCATGGTTAGAACGTTTGCAATTTGTTGAAGGTGTTCTCTCTTTTGTGTAAAGGAATTTCGTAGCAGGAGTTGGATATGCAAATTGTATTTAAAGTAAACTTTTGAAAGATTATGAATCTGACAAAATTAATTTTTTTTTTTTTTTAAGTTAGCGCTGTTCTTCTAAGCCCAGTTGATCAATGTATTGAACTGTGTTTGACATATTTACTGATATCTTATACATATATATTTGCATATCCATTGTTCTTTCCCACTATAAGGTCACACGGAGGAGCTGCATTTATTTTTCTATAATCGCAATTGCTCTGCCTGTATGCGCAGTAGCTTCACAGACTCTCAGATAGCGAATTCTCAACAATTATAAAATTATAAAATGATTTTTACTCGTATATATAGTGAATATTTCTAATAACAGAAATATGTGGTGTTAAATATAAATTATTTAAAATTTAAAATACAATACAAGGTATTTTAGTTTTATTCATATTAAATTTTAATCAATTACAAATGTTATTTATTATTGTATAATAAAAATGTTCCCAAATAAAACGAAAGTGTTTATTTTTATATTTTTTGTACAAAATTCAATGTCCAAGAAAATATAACCCTTCCTAACAATACCATGATTTATGTATCTTACTGTTGACGTCATAAAGGCATGACGTCATATACTTTTCCATGACGTTATAGATCATAAGTCAGAGTTTAAACCACTATACGATACATGTGTTTTTCTCCAACTCCCTAACATTGGTGTATTCAAAACGAACGAGACTAAAGACAGCTCCCTGCACACCATGTGACCTTTACTGTGACGTCACACACAAAGTGAAAGTAACGCGATGTCTGTAAACAAATAGTAAAGCACATACGTCTATTGTGTGATTTTACACACGGGCATGTAAGATAAATAATTTAAAAAAAAAATGTTTAACTGCAATGTCACAAAGTGAAGAAAGTGTTTATGATTGTTATTTACCATTTATTTATACTTGTGTGCCTAACCCCCCCCCCCCCCCGACCCGTCGTTAAGCCTGTATCTTGTAGTGTACTCTTTCAACATGCACCCCTATCCTCTCAACCTATGCCTATGGGGGGTCGATCTCCTACTCCCCATAATCACACAATAACTTGTGTATGCATTAAATAATTTTTAGTTAATATCGTAGTTTTACAGTGATTTGATTTATTGTTAAGTAATTTATTTATTGATTTAATTATTTCCAAACATGCAGCATTGGATTCAGATTGATTGACAGCATATACTTTAAAATACTAGTAGCTGAGGGATATGTTGGTGATAAAAATCTCAAATTTTATGTTAACCAGTCCAAAATGTGTATTTGTGTGTGCATTATGCTTTTAAATGTACCCCATTGCATATATGAAGTAATGCATCAACATATATAGGGAAGGATATAAATAAAACTTGCTTATAATAATAATAAGAGTAATAACTAATTAAAAAACAATGGTCAGATACATAAAATGCTTGGGAAAATAAATTATTAATTAAGTATATTGCAATGCATATGCAAATTTCTGGTAGAGTTTTAAACAATTATTTTAAGAATGGTACAATATTGTATTTGTTGAGTAGGTCTAAAGTGCAAAATAATTAGATTTTAAAATACTTGTATATATTTAAAACAAGGCCCAAAGCCTTTTTAAACTGTTACCGGAGCATAAATGCAACCCTGTTGAAGATTAATCAAATTGCATTTTGATAATTAAATATCGATAATTTAATAATAGATTTCATGCAAAATAAACTTTAAAAGAGGAAAATGTCTTGCTAGAATCAAAATTAATAGTGACATGATGGATCAACTCAATCGATTTACCCTCTCAAAATCAAATAAATGATCCAAAAAGTAAAAGTTATAAAAACATATTTACATATATACAAACAGTCTGAATCAAACAAATAAATTTGTTTGCATTTTCAAATTTTAAAAATACTTGAATCAAATTCCATTTAATGATTAGATAATTGATAGTTGTGATACAATTGGTATGCACGGATTTAAAGGGGATTCAAACTTAGTAAAGGCACCCCCTCCTTCCTCTCCACCAGTAAAAAAATACACAAAAATGGTGACCAAAGAGTCATGATTTAAAAAAAATTGTATTATATGCGTCAATGCTCATCCTAACCTGTACTAAAATTGCCCTTTATTAGATGTTAATGTTTTATATGTGACAAGTCAAGGCTCCCCAACACCCCAAACAACACCAGTACCCCTGACTCGGTGGACATGGATTTTCAAAATTCTAGATGAATCTTCTTTGTTCATCACAGGCATGTACATGTACTTGTATGCCTGCCAGTGTCTTATACATGTAATAGAAAACAGATTTTTAAAGAGTTAAACTATATGACCAAAAGGGTCTACCCTAAATAAGAGCCCCTAGACCTGGGAACATAATCACACTTTTTGGTAGGGGTCTCCCTGCTAGTCCTAACCATGCACTAAGTTTTCCTACTAGCAATCTAATTAAAATTAGATGTTAGATCCGCTCGCTTACTCGCTACACAAGTGTAGCTAGTAAGCGAGCAGATCTAACACCTAATTTTATTTAGATTGTCCAAGTAGATGCTCAGAATTAAAAAGGAAGATTTTTAAAAAATAAATAAATACTCATTATGTTTTAACAAGAGCTCAACTTTAAATTGAGTCAATCTTGCTTCATGATATGATACAAATTATATTATACATAATATATTCATGATACATGATGCAACATATGATACAAAACAATAAATTATACATTATTGTATAAAATTATACAGTATTATATTATATGATACACAATTGCATCAAATTATATAACATTTATATCATTTGATACAATATTCTCTATCATATGATACAATGTCGTATTATTAATCAGATACTGTATTGTATCATATGATATGATACAATATCGTATTGTATACATTTTTATCATATCTTGTGATATCTATTGTGATTTTTACATGATTTGAACAAAGATAGTCATATCAATTATATCATATTGTATAAGATATTGTGACATTAGCTTTACTTATATCATGATATAGATCATTAGCTATAATTTGCATATAATGTTATCACATTTGTCATGTTGGTAATACCTTGTCTTAGTGAGCTTTGTAATCTTTGATTACCTATGTTTAAAATATCAAAACAAAAACATGTCTGTCATCAATTAAGGTTTAATTTACAAATTTTAACTGTGCATTAGAATACAAAAAACGTAAATGACTTTCAATTGATAATAGCCATATGTATAAGTTGGCCTTGGACGAGGATAACAAGCGATGACTTGAGGTATACAGCATGGTGTAAGAATATATGGTCAACACAAACTGTGAAAGGGGAACAGTGAATTCCGGTTTCACATATGGAAGGGTGGTAGTACAGAGGAAATCAACCACAGATGAATATGACTTGTAGAGGACGGTTTAGCAACTTTAGCCAGTGCACAACTCCATTGCTGCCTCATTCCTATGTCCACTTATATACACGATGTGAAGTATTAGCTTAATGAATGAATTTTTGGCTAGTTAATGCAGCACATCTCACGATATGGGGAACCTACTGGTGATTATGCTTCAGTGTTCGATTCCTTGTCAGAACTAACGGTTAATTCTCTTTCATTTTCATCTTCTCTGGAGAAGGTCCTAAAAATTCACAACAAAAATCTTGAAATTGAAAATCTTTTACATAAAATCAAAATGCACTGAGGCCTATTCTTTCTCCTTTTTAACATACACTGACAACACTAACAATGTTTTATCACATGTTCAGCTCAATATGCAGTTGATATCACTCATGTAGTAAATTTTTGGTATTACACGGTTTATTCTTACCCAACATGTCGTCTTAATCAACCATACTGTAGGTTTCAGTCGGATGATTGACGAAGAATGAAAAAGTATCAAAATATAACAGTTAAAAAGTGTTGAGTTTTAAATGTGAAGCATTCAATGCTGTTTTATAATAATAATTTTTTTTCATAAATTGATAAGATTATGTTTGAAAATAAAATGTTCGACATTTGATAAGCTTGGAACTTTTTTTCATGCATAAAGAAGTGGACGTCTTGACGTTTATAGTTCTAAAATATTTGAATTTAACAAAATACGTGATGAAACATGTGATAAGAGAATCTCTCAAGATTTGCAATTTTATGGTATATGATTTTTATCCAACTCATTGTGTGTATTCTATCCCCTCACCGAGGCTAGGGGATAATAAACACACAAGTTGTTGGATAAAAATCATATACCATTGCTAATTATGAGAGATCCTATATATATATATATAAGTTAATTACATAGACGACAACTTGACGTCATAAAATTAAACCACATAGATTGTAACCTTAATATTCAATATTCTTAACACACAAAATAGAGCTACAGTAAAAGCTTACCTGGAACATAATTAACGATGCTATTAAATAGGAATGAAAAGAAAGCAAGAAATGTTTTTGTTTTTTTAATGTTTGTAGGGGCCTGTACCGGGGGTGAAAAAGTCGCTATATATAAAGGCATTCAAGTCATAAAAACAGGTATCGTTGTCGCAATCATTGTGGACAAAATAAATTAGATAAAATAAAGCTCATTGAACCTTTAAAAGCAATAACCATAAGCAGGGACGTATATACTAACGCAACTTATTCATTCGCCATGTTTACTTCCCATAGGCCTACTACGACCACACGAGCATTGACACTTTCGTAAATCTCTCTTTAATCCAGTAAAATATATCGTTTTTAATAGTGATCTGGTTAGATCATCCTTGTGGAGGTACTGTACTCGAGCACTTGTGCCTCAACTTGTGAAAAGCACCGATTGTTTTACGAAAGATCACACATGTGTTTCTTTTTACCAAGTTACGCTTGTTTACAATGCTGCGATTGGATCAGCTACTCGCAGCTGCAGCCAATCATAAAACGGAGCTTGTCACCGAGTTTTTGTAATGAAATCTGCCAAGGGTTTATGGGGAAAGAAGTGGACCGAAAACCCTTGGCTAGCGAAGATGTCACCTCAGAGGTCTTCTGCAGTATATCTACGAACAACCTGCAAAAGTTAGCCATCATTGAAATGATGCTAATTGTAATATTAAAATCTTGCATCTGGCTACACAAAAGTGCAGAAGATTACCGTAATGTATTACAGGTACTGAAAACTCTGTTTTTTTAGTGGACTAGATGGTCGTGGTTATTTTTAGACTGTATTGATCTCATTTAGAAAAAGATTTCTGTATAAATTCATAGGAAAATACTCAAATTTAGAAGCCAAACAGTAGATAATAGTTAAATCATTCATATCACAAAATTTAAAATAGTTAAGATGGGTAATTTTTGGACCACCAAAGGTGGCTCACTACACCTCAAAACTGTCTCACAAATCAGCAGAAAATTACTTCATTATGATAGAGAGCATGATGGATAAACAGTATATAATCTCAAATAGGCAAAAAAATGTGCAATTTTGGATGAAAAATTTAATTTTCAAAAATTTAATTTAGTAAACATGAACAAAAGCCTCAGACAGATTTGTACCCATGATCTACGGTTCATAAGACAAATATTGTAACCACTGAACTATAATGATGTACAGACAAATCGATTGGTACAGTTTAACAAAACATTTCAATAGCCATCTTGTAACGAAGTGTCTTTAAAAGTATATGTTAAGGTGTAGTGAGGTAATTGTAATTAATTTGCATTATTATATTCGTCAAAGTTAGGCTTGGTTATCACCGATATCGTTATGATATGATACAAATCACGACATGTTAATGCAATACATCATGTATCATGATATAGTTGATCACATAATACAAAATCATTAACATAATATATGTACAATATAGTATCATTTGATACAATATCATATCACATAAAACATCACACAATTGTAGTAGTATATGATATTATATTGTATAATATAGTATGATATTGTTTTATAAATTATAATATTGTATCATATATGATACATAATATGATATTATATCATATGATACAATATAACTGAATAGGACATTGTATCATAACATAGGATACAATATCATGTGATACAATAATAAATTATATAATACAATATCATATTATGCAATATCATGTCATATGATACAATATTAAAGATTACAATATCATATAATACAATATTATGTTATATTATAATATATTATATAATACAATATCATTTTTATAACATTGTATCATATGATACAATATATTATTTGATACAATATATTATATTTTACAATATCATGTAATACAATAAGATATTATATAATACAATATCATAAAAATTATACAATATTGTATCTTAATATACAATATAATTATATATAACAAAGTAATATGATACAACATTATATTGTATCATTTTGTTTTCAATATAATATTATATGATATAATATTGTATCATATAAAACAATAGTGTATCATATTATACAATACTATACCATAGGAATCTTGTTATATCGTTAAACAACAAACACATTTATCATGCAAGTTTGAACGAGGTAGGAGGAGTTTTAGCATTCCTGTTTATGGAGATCAGGCTCTGTATCTAAAGCTACCTCTGCAATTCATTAAAGGTAATTGTCCATACGTCACAAAACAACGTATGACGTAATTCACGCGTTATTACGTCTTGCCCGTGCCCGATCTTTTCTCTATACGCTTAGCAACGAATATAAATATATTTTCCCTAAAATTGTTTTTAGAATTAAAATTATACGTTGAAGAAAAATTACTTCATTTTTTAGAACAATCTTTAAAACCAGTAAAAATAGTTAAATATAGGTTTTGTCTTGAAAGCATATCAGGTAATTAGCGTTTTCCGCGTATGTGACTGCAATTTCTAAATACCGATCTCGATCCATAATACTTACCGATATTCAAAAAACCCAATCTTTTGCGATTTATTTAATACAGATTGATCAACGGTTTGTTCAAATAATGTTTTCTATTTAACAAAAAGCTAAATATACTTTTTAAAGAGATGAAATGATAAAACTATGCAAAATTTTATTTTTACGGAACTTTTTTCAAAATATATATTTTAATGAATTTTACAAAAAATACGCCAATTGCGATCCTAAAAAGGCCGGTCCTTTGTGTAATTTTATTTTCTTTTGATTAAGGGCCGTAAGGGGTAAACATTATCACTATTTCAGAGAATTCTGTAGGTAAATAAAATTATAAGAGATGAAATTCTTTTTGAAAATTTGTTTAATTTTATCTCATTTGTAAACAAATTTATCTATTTTTTAATAAATAAGCATGTGTAACATTAAAGTATTTGTTTTAAAAAATAAATTCGTTCATTTTACATAGGATATCAGTCAAAAATGATTTTCTGAAAGTCAAATTTCAGGCTTAGGCTAATATTCTTAATGTATGAAAAAAGCACAATTTTCCGTAATTGGTTCAATTTTTAGCAACGGCCCTAGCTACTATAATACCGATGGACCAGTTAACTGGGTAAAATTTGATAAGGATATATCCCCAAATACATGTCTGAGAAATTTGAAAAAATTCTGTAGGTATTTTATTTATGTAGTGGGGTATGGACCATTACCTTAATGTATAGTTAAATCAACCATGCAAGTTTGAAATGGTACTGTTATCTATTAAATATGTGACCTGTTCCAAAAAACTAAACCTCATCCATTATCTGAAATATATATAATCATCTAGATTATACAGATATATTTATTACACACACACACACACACACACACACACACACATACGTGTATGACGTGGCAACTGAACACCTTAACTTCCCACATGCAAATGGACACTTCTTGAAAAATGGAGTTAGAGGGAAGAAATGTTCATTTTTTCACTAGAAATAACAACTAATAATGGTATTAGACCTAATATGTATCAAAAAAGGTTTATTTCAATCCTTGATTTTTCACATACCAAATGAACACTTAACTCATACACAACCAAGCGAACACTTTCATTTACACACTATCCATTGAACACTTCTAAAGCACACAGCCAACTGAGCACGTCTGGCACACACAGTCATTTCAACACGTATAATACACACAGCCAACTAAGCACATTTTGAACACACAGTATCAACTGAACACTTCTAAAGCACACAGTCAACTCAGCACGTCTGGCACACACAGTCATTTCAACACGTACAACACACACAGCAAACTTAACACATTTAGCACACACAGTATCAACTGAACCCTTCTAAAGCACACAGTCAACTGAGCACGCCTGACACACACTGACATCTGAACACATTTAGCACACACAGTCAACTAATCACTTTCTTTCGAAGACTTATGATATTACAGGCGGCTGAAATCCATCTTTTTAAAAAATATATTTTCTGACCTTGACCTTTTGACTTCAAAAACAATAGGGGTCTTCTTATAATTTCAATGAAATGCTCAGAGAATCTTTAATATACTTCCTGGAAATGAGTGTTCCAACAAACAGAATGACATTCGAATGGAAAGAAAAATGAATGAAACCATTGAAATTGCAATGTTGCAGCATGCTGTCAAAAAAGGTAACGTTATGGGGTATATAAAATCCTCTAAACAGCTTGA
>WFKH01011925.1:2480321-2491782 GCA_016163765.1 Magallana hongkongensis | reverse complement strand
ATTTTGTTTTGAAACCTTTCAAATTAAATCGCAACATGCAGAGAGAGAGGGAGAGAGAGAGAGAGAGAGGATGTTCAATTATAGTACCTCTATTCTAATTTTAGACCACTCATTACAATATTAGTTCCACTCGCCATGCATATTTATGCGTCTTCTCTTTAAAGCTGAACACCGCTCGTAAATAGGCACCGTCACACAGCTACCTGGTATATAAACTCTTCGATTTCGTTACACCCGATTGCACACCTGAAACTCGTGGCCGACGTGTAGTATTCCTTTCGTGGTCTTTGGATTTTATGCATTTATTTATTATTCTATGTGCATATTCTGTTTGTAAATAATGCATTGACCGATTTATTTGATGTTAGTATACTCCTGGCTTGAAAAAAGTGCGTTAAATTAGATAATTTCATGGCGACCGAGTAACACGGCGAGGCAAGATGTACCTCCACACAGGTGAGACCTCTACAGCAAAGTTCTTTGAACTGTTTAGAGGTCTGCGCCTTATATAGGGGTTGTAGGGACAGCAGTGATGAAAGAGAAATATGGCGGACAGTGCCTATTTACGAGCGGTGTTCAGCTTTAATACTAACATCAACTTCGACTCAAAATGACAGGTATTCTTATAATTATGATACAAATAGAAAGATATTAAACGCTCCAAAAATAATTACATTTAGTATGCCAATATCAGGAAAAAACGCAGATGCACGCATCTTAAGTCTCTAAAATCTGAAACATTGATAAACTTCATTGAATTATAGGACATGCAGGAAACATTTTTGAAATTATCATACATTACACCCCGATCCTGATGATTTCTACAAGTGATAGTCATTGAAACGGTTTGCCTTCTTCTGTAAATTATATATACAATCAGGTGAGCGGTTAATAAAACGATGCCAATGCAACCAAAAATTGACAGGAAGATAAAAAAGCGGTCGTTGTTTTTTCGACAAGCTTGGAGCGATGTTTGATGAAATGGTCTTCTTAATGAATAATGCGACAGACTTATTCAATGGGTTGAATTCCTGGGCTGTTGTTGTGCCTTTTCAATGAAATAGCAGAAAATTTACAACTATAATGTTTTAAGAATTAAAGGTACAAAATCTATTTAATTTTCTACATTATAAGTAATAAATCCTAAAAGAAAAACGTTAAAGTAGGGTTTAAGTAGCTAAGGGTTACTTTTCAAGCAACATAAATAATCATAATAACTGCTTGTGATAAATAACAAAAATGTCATAATATTTTCTAAATTATCTTTTTTAACTTGAGTAGTTTTTAAAGTTTTTAAATGTTTCAGCATTTTAAAAATTTGAAAATATCTTAAAACTATTTTATTTAAATTTGACATCTAGAAAGTTCCTTAAATGAATAAAAATAGTGATAGATCTCCAGTAGCAGTGAGGCTTAACACTTCATACCTCTGCAAGTTATTTACAAAACATTCTGTAAGCTTATGCAAGAAAATTACCAAAATACGGTATTTAACTAAACTCAAATAATTGTAATTTTCGCTTAATCTGTGTCTGTTCTGTTAACGCTTCTCTCCATGTTAAATGTAATCTTCTGTCTGTCATGTTCATATGATTTTATTACTCACTAGGATTAGATTAGCAACATTACTACACAATAACAAAATTACCTGATATTACAGTATTGCAACCTGTAGATATATCGCATGTTTCGTTACTACAGTTACAAATTTCTTGACATTTTATACCAATGTTGAAAAGGGACATTTTGATAAACAGTTTATTCCTTTGTATCCAGGCACACAGTTTATATTGTTAAATAAAAAAATGTGTATAAACAATGTTAAAATGCTTAAGGAAATACGTTTCCAAAATTACTTCTCATATAGTGAAGTCGCCAATTCCGGGTCGTCTCCAATTCCGGGTCACTGCTATAAGTTTCATGTCATATTGTTCAAAATGAAGCTGAAAATTTTTTTTAAATACAACGGACACGGACTATGGGCCTTTCTGTATTTGATCAGTAAAAATATTTGAAGGTAAGATATACGTCCGCTAAACGGAATCAAGCGCTTTAGAGATGATGATTTTAGTTCATCTTGACATGCTACTTTCATTATTCATGATGCAGCGTGGCTGATGTGAAAGTTGTGGTCGGGTATTAATAGCTGCAAAATATTGCAAATGTATGCAGTTTTCTGTCAAAAATCGTTGATAATGATAAGTTCTATATTAGATTCACACTTATTGATAAATCAAAGTGAAAAAGTTTACCCAATTGCGGGTTATTAGCGACGGAAAGGGTAAAAACGACGTTTATGCAAAACGAATAACTAATTTTTAAAAACATACTTACATACGAAACAGATCAGCTTAATACAAAAACAAAAGCCTCTATAGCAAAATCAACAGACACCGATGCAAAACAAACGATCACCGATGCAAAACCAACAGTCACGCACTGAATAAATGCTAGATGGCGTAGAAAGAGGTATCAGTAGAAATCGTACCATGGAGAAAACGTAACCTGGAGAAAAACGTATCCACAAAATAAAATTGTCCAAGCCGTTTTGTTGTCAATATCTTTATCTTGTTCGTTATCTTTCTTTTATTTTACCTAGTGTCACATAATGATTATTAAGGTCTTCCGTTTCCAACGGAAGACCTTACTGTTTTTCTACTGTTTCTCATTCTTCTATATTATTATTATTATTCTTCTTGGTAGACACCCTTAATTTCTCATCCATTTCTTTATCGATTTTAATGAATTTTACAGGGATGATGTCTTAGGTGAATGTCTCTTTGCATCCCACTTTCTGTCTAAAAATTCACTTCCGCTTTTGAATTATCTCCCTTTTTCGTGTTTTTTGGATCATGATTTTGTCCACGCATGTTCTCAAAAACCGTTATAGTTAGAGACTTGAAATTTTTATGCAAGATAGAGTGGTTATGGTAGATTTGCATGCTTGTTTTAGATTTCACCAGAAGGCATTATGCTTGAAGCTCGCCTGGACCTGAAAATGTTGATGTTGACTTTTTTTGACAATTTTGGGAAAATTTGAGACTTGATCACGAATATCTTTTTTGTCATAAATATTTTGTTATCATATATAGAACAATAAAAGTTTATATATACAAGAGCTTTCATCTGACACCCATAAAAAGGGGCTGGCCCCTCATATTAGGGGCCCAGAAGGGTCTAAAGTCAATTATCTGTATCTCTTTAATAAGAAATATTTTGAAATGCTTTATAGAAGCAAAATTGTTTATCTTCTAGTTAGTTATCTATACATGATTAAAAATTGCTGATATGTTACATAATTAGGGGTTTTAAGGGGCTAGAAGTCCAATATTTTGATCATTTATATCTTAAAAAGGAGAAATATTTTGAAAAGCATTATATAAGAGAAGATCCTCAGAATAATGTTTGTAATGATATGTAACAACCAAAAATTCGTAAAATGGCCCCTATAAGGAGATAAGGGGTCGGCCCCTAAACCAATCTTTTTTAAATATCTCAAGAACGGTAACGAATTTCTTAACACTTAATGAACAAAATGTGTTTAGATTAAACATACCTTTCATCTGACACCAAGAAAAAAAGGGGCTGGCCCCTCATATTAGGGGCCCAGAAGGGTCTAAATTCAATTATCTGTATCTCTATAATAAGAAATATTTTGTAATGTTTTATAGAAGCAAGATTGTTTATCTTCTCGTTAGTTATCTATACATGATCAAGAATTGCTAATATGTTACATAAATAGGGGTTTTAAGGGGCTAGAAGTCCAATATTGTGTTCCTTTATATCTTGAAAAGGAGAAATATTTTGAAAAGCATCATAGAAGAAAAGATGCTCAGAATAATGTTTGTAATGATATGTAACAACCAAAAATTCGTGAAATGGCCCCTATAAGGAGATAAGGGGTCGGCCCCTAAAACAATCTTTTTCAAATATCTCAAGAACGGTAACGAATTTCTTAACACTTAATGAACAAAATGTGTTTAGATTAAAAATACCTTCCAACTGACACCAAGAAAAAGGGGCTGGCCCCTCAAATTAGGGGCCCAGGAGGGTCTTAAGTCAATTATCTGTATCTCTTTAATAAGAAATATTTTGTAATGTGTTATAGAAGCAAAATTGTTTATCTTCTTGTTATTTATCTATACATGATTAAAAAATTCTGATATGTTACATAATTAGGGGTTTTAAGGGGCTAGAAGTCCAATATTTTGATCATTTATATCTTAAAAAGGAGAAATATTTTGAAAAGCATTATAGAAGAAAAAATGCTCAGAATAATGTTCGTAATGATATGTATCAACCAAAGTTTCGTAAAATGGCCCCTATAAGGAGATAAAGGGTCGGCCCCTAAAACAATCTTTTTCAAATATCTCAAGAAATTTAACGAATTTCTAAACACTTAATGAACAAAATGTGTTTAGATTAAAAATACCTTTCATTTCATATCAAGAAAAAGGGGCTGGCCCCTCAAATTAGGGGCCAAAGGGTTTTTTTCAGTCTTTTATTGATATCTCTTTCATAAGAAATATTTTGTAAAGTATTATAGAAGCAATTATATTCATCTTTCAGTTCTTCATCCATGCGTGATAAAAAAATGGATGTATTACATAATTAGAGATTTTAAAGGGCTAGAAGTACAATTCTTGGATCTTTATATCTTTAAAAGGACAAATATTTTGAAAAGCATTATAGAAGAGACGATACTAAGAATGATGTACTCAACAATATTTTACCAACAAAATTTCGTTAAAAAGCCCCTATAAGGAGATAGGGGTCGGCCCCTAAAAACCCCCAAAATATCTCAAAAACGGTAACGAATTTCTAATCTCTTGTTAAACAAAATGTTATTGATATTGAAATACCTTAATTTCTTTTAATATCAAGAAAAAAGGGATGGCCCTTTAAATTAGGGGCCAAGAGATATCTAAATGTTTCCAACAAAAGTTCTTAAACATGAATCTGAAAGAAAGAAGCTTTTGGCCTTTTCAATGAAATATGACTTTTTTCTATTTCTTTATCATGTTTACCTTATAAATAGCAAACGCGAGATCATTCATGTATCTCAACTATGAAAACCGGACGGAAGACCTCCTCGTTGCTCGCAACGAGATCGTGTCTAGTTTCATCTATTTTATTGAATCGCTACTCTTATTTGCATTCAAAAAGAGGTCCATGTTACTTATGATTTAGTGGTTTTAAAATATTGTTTCATGTTGTAAGTTAATAAAAATCGTGTTCCAAAACGAGTCGTTGACATTTCAAAGACCTTGAAGTCAAGTGGCCGTAAATGAAGAAAATGATTCAAAGTGGGGAAGCAAGAGCTGGTTGAAATACCTCTGTATATATTGTTCCAGTGATTTTTATAAAAAATGATTGTTTAATAGCTCACAAATTGTACTTTCAATATATTAATGGTAAACAATAAAAAATTGAAAATCTATGCAAAATATCAACGAAACAGTTTGACGTGACCGAAATTGGCGACTTCACTGTACTTTTTTTTAAATTCTAAATCACGTAAAATTATGACGGTGTTTAATTTTCACTTTAATTAGAGATGTTATAAGGCGTTCGCAGAAATTAAATTCAGAATTCCAAAAATAACCAGAGCAACAATTTTTGTACTCCCTAAACAGAAAATAACACTCGAACGATAAAAATACAGTAATGAAGTACAGTGTAATAAAGTAATCTATATATAAAATTGAGCATCATCTTAATTACATGTATTTAAAAGATAGTGTTTATATAATAAGACTAATTATTATACTTACCCAATACGTGTCGGTATGCCTTCATCATTTTTTATGCAATCGAAAAACAAATATAATAGTAACAGAATGTTAGACATAAATCTGCGATGCAGCATTGCTGTATTCAAAGGATACTTTTAAAATACAACGTATCAACTACATCCCTAGCGACACATTGAATGTGGTGGGGAAAATAAAAACTTCCTTCGCTTCCTCTTTTTAAATCAGATTTTACTACAGCTAGATTTGTTTGTTATTAATGCAAATAGCATTGTACAGTCATTGTACATTGTACAGTTATTAGTTATTTAGGATTAAACGTTTATATATGACTCTTTTATTTCTTGTGGGTTTTTTTGTTTGTTTGTTTTTTGTTTGTTTGTTTTTTTTTTTGTCAAAACAACACAAATATGAACAATGCAAATATGAACAATGACTTTGCTAATGTTTTGTTGGCTGGCAAAAGTTTCATGAAACACTGTCAGAATTAATGATTTGCATGAATCCCTTCATATTCACACACAAACTCAAAATATCCTAATATATCGTATACTTATAGAAAATATACCCTTTTCCGCCCTGTACGATATAAACAGAAAAAAACACTGTGATATAAACACTAGGGGTGTGATATAAGATTTTTATTATATACCCATCAATTTTTCCTTCTTGATACTGTCAATTTTACAGAGTGTGATCCGATTTTTTGGATCACTACAATGTGGGTTTCCGATTCCGCTGCGATCCGAGTTCGATTTCAGTGTTCGACGGTGATTGTACATGTATGTGATAGGGGAAGGCGGTCGCCCGCTTGGGCACGTGGGTTCTCTCCGGTACTCCGGCTTCTTTCCACACCAATGACCCCCTCCTCGCGCTAACATCAGTGCCAACGAAAGATATGAAATTGTTTATCAATCATTGTAAAAAAAACCCAAAAAACGTTCAGTTTCTTAAATATCCTCGGAGTTTCAATTCCACACCGACTGCTTTGAGTTTAATTTAATTGTTATAATATATATATATATATATATATATATATATATATATATATATATATAGAGAGAGAGAGAGAGAGAGAGAGAGAGAGAGAGACAGAGAGAGAGAGAGAGAGAGAGAGACCTAAGAGATTTGTGTATTTTTACCTTGGATTTATATCATTCTACTGGCAAAACTGTTTGAGAGTTATGCAAACGTTACAAAAGAAAATTCTCAGCCCTTTATTATTATTTGGCAACATTAAGACACCTTAACTTTACCAAGAATATTTATGATAATTGAAAGAATGAAACGGAAAAAGATGTTCATTATTTTTATGAAAATTTGATCATGATTTTAAAATAGAAAAATTTATTTCCAGATACTGTTACTGACAAAATTATGTTGTTGCAATTTTAAGCTTGAATAAAATATTGAATATTATAATTTTCATTCTATTCATTATTTGAGGTAAAATAAAAAGTCTTTCGATAGACCATCAGATGGCATTACATATATGCACTACTGCGCCAGTTAATTGCTGATATTCCCATTTCGTACTGATGAACTTAAACATTTACTGACAATATACTGATATTACTGACTAACTGAAATACTGATATTTTTCACGGTAGTGATAAACCTAGAAAAATACTGACAAACTAAGACAGATTTGATAAACTTAGACATTTACTGACAAATTTTACTGATAAACTTATAGAAGTATTGACAATTGCTCATAAGTACTGATCGTATTATTTTTGCTTTTACTGAATTGTTTTTTACCTTCCACGATAAATTTCTCCTACATTTGTCTTCACATTTAGAACTGTTTTAAACTGTTTTAAATGTCTTCATGAAGTCTAATTAAACCTAAGGTAGACTGAATTATTTGTGGATTTCATTCAAAATGATTTCTTTTCCTTGTACAAAGTTCAGATAATTAGGAACAACAAAAGAGTATTCATCGACAAATTCTTTAAGATAAGATACACAAAATTTCATTTCAACATATCCAAGTAAAATTAGGGATAATTTTGCAGAATTTTTTTTTATACAATTTTATTGACTCTCTCTGATCCAAAAGATTATATAATCACAGACCAGTTACTAATGACCTTTGTACGTATTTTATTCAGTCATTGATCTTCCTGTTTATTTAAACACTTCCTATTAAGTTTCGCTGTTTACTTCCGTGTCAGTTTCAAGATTCAATAACAGCAATAAATAATCGATTTCATAAAAACGGCTTGATACCAATTGGATACAAGGATGATAAACTTAAACATATGAAAACGGGCCCTTTTTAGACAATGAATTATAGAAAATCTACCATGCTTTTGATAACTTTAAAAACAAGAGTGAATGAATATGACACATCCCGATTAGTATTCAAATCTTAAATCGCGTTTTTTATTGGAATGATTGACGCATTTTCGATTATTTTGTACACCCTGTAACACTGAATTTCGTTTTCGTTTGTGACCCTGTCCTTCCAATGAAAAAAATATACAGAATGGGTGGACCTTGGTACAATAGACGATATGTGTTTGGTAAAATTTAGCAGATCGGACTAGAATCGTTTACAGATCACTTGACTTTATTTATTGCCAAATGGAAACTTTCCGATCAGAAATCCTTTGATGATACAACTTACAAATAATCTATTCTCAAAAATGAAGGTAAATGGCATATAAAGGCACATCTAACGCGCTTATCGAAATCTATGTCAAATGACACACGTGCCACAGACGAGTAACATTATGAAAGGATAAGCGAGTTCACACCAGTTCACACCAGGTAAATAACATCAGTTTATAATTGGGAAGACCCACTGGGCTTTTGCATTTTGTTTAGAAGTAACCTATGAGCACAATGAGGTATAATTTTTCTCTTTTCACATATAGATAGATTTTGACAAAATACAGTGACCAGTAGAAGGCTAAAAATGTACCTACATGTGCTTGTGTATTTCAAATTCAAATGAGGGGCGGAGCTATATGTCTACGGAGATTAAATTCAAATAGTGTACTCCTACCACAAATAATGATTTATATCTCACAATTGATTTTTTCTTGGGTAGGAAAGAGGTCCTAGTATATATTTCAAAGCTTTAATACATGCAAAACAAAAAAACAGAGTTTAGTGGGGGTTGTATTTCGCATCACTCTTAAGCAAAAGTTGTTGACTTTTTAAAATATTTATCCAAGAGAAGCAGAGAAACACAAAGTATATGTATATCTTATTTACTCAAACTTTTATCAATACTTAAGGAAAGAGTTTTTTTTGGTTTCCGACTTATCAAAAGTCCATTTGAATTAATCACGATGAAAGGAATTTGAAAGATCATATTTTTTTCTCTCTTACTATTATACAATTTTGCATGAAGATAGTTATCAAAGTTTAGAATCTAACAAGGACTATATTTTTGACGGAACACTGGTGTAGGAAAATATCACGTTTTTGTAATTCAGAATTACTGTAGATTTATGACCTTTAATATTTAGCATTTTTAAAACGTCAACGTGAATGCTGCGTTTTCAACTAATGCGATTTAATTTTAAGATACTAGGGTTTCAGAACGTGTTTTTTAAATATGATTTTGTAACCAAATTAGAATTTTTTTTAAACTTTTTAATCACTTCTTCTATAAATAGATTTGTGTAAAAAAAAAAATAACTAAAACCGGATTGTTCTCTCTCACCAAGTAGTCAATATTTTGGCTTTTCTGTCAATTTATAACCTTTAATAAAAGCGTCATAATATGTAAAAAATCAGAAATATTCATATATAAGAAAAATTAAAAAAATAATCAAAATATCTTCAAAATTTAAGAAATTAGCGAAAATGCGGACTGAGCAATATAAATTTTAGCTTAAATATTTATTTTAATCAAGTTGTATAAACTTATCGACATTGTGATATTTTATCATAATTTAATGGAAGAAAAAAAAACCCTTAATATTTTCAAAAAGTGTCTACATAACTACATCAGTTTTTATCTTCCTTTTTTTTTAGGAAAAAGATAGTGACCTTGAGAATGAGTTTTTTTTTAATTTTCATTGCTTATTTCCTTTACAAGCTGCAACGCGAAGTCTCACTACACATTTCAATATTGTTAACAATTAGTTGAATTACATATTAAGTGACACTGAAAATAGATGATAAACAATTACCTAAAATATAAATCAAAGAAAATCACCTGTCGAACTTTGAAGGTTTACTTTAATAAAGCTTGATAGTTTATGTTGGAAAATATCGACAGAAATAAACAAGCAATGATTAACTTTAAGTGTTGGTTTGATGTATATCAACATGACTTGATAATTAACATTGTAGAAAAGAAAGTTCTTACATCTACCGCTTAATCAAAAATAAGAAAAAAACAACTTATCTTTCCTTTCATATCATAAAACTGTCTTTACCAAGTTTAAGGCTATGTGCCTTTTAGAAAGCCAACCATCAATGACAAATATAACGATACTGGACGTTAAATGTGGCGTGTCAACTAATCTTTTTTACACTTTTGATGCAAATTCCAAAATTATTTACAGCTAATGATAAATGTAGTGAATGTAGATCGCTGTAAGGTCACAAATGGACTACTAAAATTTAAGCTTAACTTTAAAAACATTAAGATAAATGCTCTAAACACAACAATGTTAAGAGTACTTAGAAAATGAAAATAAAGTAGCTTTCGTTTACACATTGACTAATTTAAGGTAATTAAAAATAACGAAGTCATTTTACAGGATACTTGATAATATAAAGAAATAGAAAACAATAAGTATTGTAATTCCGGAAAAAAAAATCTTTTAGATTATTTATATAGATATTTGATATGTTAAGATTTGTTCATCTATTGTTTATCAAATTGATCTTTGATTTAAGATACATGATAAAAAACACAATCACACAGTTGTTTAATTGAAACATAGAAGACGCTTTACTGTCAAGTAATATATTAGCGTGAACTACTTGAATATATGTACATGCATATGCGTATCAGTCTTATATTATATTTTCCAGTATTTTTTCTAACTAAAAGAGGATAAATCATATATTAAAATGAATATTTGATTATATAATTATGTGCCCTTGCTTTAACTTTTTTTTTAAGATTTGGCGTCATTTACGCAAATGCGAACGCAACGACTACTAAGAGTATGGTTGTCATGAAAATAAACAAATTAAAAACTATATTATTCATTGATAAAGTTTCAAATAACTTTTTCTTTATCAATTTCCATTAGGTTTTAAATAGAAAAAAAAAATAATTTATTATTGACTTTATCAGAGAATGTATTGAAACTAAGGGTTGGACGGAGGTTTGTTTGTACTTACTTAAACAGTACAGTAATACTGATAAAGCTTTAAGTATTATTGGGATTTTAGTTTAAAATTAAAAACATTTTTATGGCCAGGCCATCCTAGGCTTTAAACTAAGGTATTTATTCATGAATAAAGATAGAAAATATCAATAATAATCAAAGTCTACATATCTAAATCTATGTTACAAATGTGATTAATTGCACTTATGTGACATACGATCGTATAATTATAAAAAAAAGTTACTGCTAATTTAAAAAAAAAATATATTAACGAACTAAATGTAATGCAATTTTGGTATTCTTTTTAGCTATATTTCATTTTTCTAATCTGTCGTTTTTCAAAGGAGAGGGATATCAAAATAAAATTACAAATATTCTAAGAACTATATATATATATATATA
>WFKH01011925.1:2449782-2463134 GCA_016163765.1 Magallana hongkongensis | reverse complement strand
CATAGCAGTTTTTCCCCTCGGAAAATGTCTATATAGCAGTTTTCCCCCACGGAAAGCTGACTATATTATGGGATTTCCTCCTTTTTATAGCCAGATTACCCCCATGGAAAACCTATATAGTAGATTTTTTTACATTCCGGTCATGTTTATGGCGACCGTTCGTGGCAATAATTTGCAATATCTGAGATGATATTGATTACTCATAATAAAGGGTATTAAATGCATTATTAATACACATTGTACATAGTATAAAATACATGTTTTTTTCACCAATATATGAGCAAAGGCACGTGTCTTCATCACATTTTTGTATCATTACCCTTTATTTCACCCTTTGTTGCACCTATTGGAAGACCTTGCACCTTTTTTTCGACATACTTCGGATCTTTTTCTTTGTTTTCTTTTTCTTATAATCGATGCATATCTGCAGTTTGGACTATGACGTTATGAAATGAACTTTTTTTTTTTTGAAGAAGACGTCACAATACATAAATTTGAGCTTGGAACATACGACGGTTTGGAGATTGGAAAAATAGAATAAAGCTGGATAAAGTTTTTCACATGAAAATATAAACAAGTTATCTATAAAAAATATGATATGATATGATACAATATCTAATATTGTAAATAAGTTTTAATCATTTAAAACTAAAGTTTTAAAAAAGTCAAATTTTGTCTTACTTCTGAAGTGACAAAAGACAAAACATCTACTACAAAAAGTTGTTTTTGCGTGATATTTCAAGTTTTAAAAACCGCGGAAAACACAGAGGGTCTGTCACACGGCAAGGAAAATGCAAAAACAAAATGTGGTTTAAAAAAATTCTTTAGAGATAAAGTTCACATTGTGTTTTAAAGATAAATTCTTTAAATTGTATTCAACCATTAAAACGTAAAAAAAAATGCAATTCGTCAATTTCAAGAACAATTAAAAGAGAAAAAGACTTAAGAGACAATTGGACGCGGGTCACCTAATGAGAAAGCATTAATCAAGTCACCGTGACCGTCGCTGGGAAATTTAAGGACAGAAATCTATCATATGCGTTAATCAATATTAATACAAAATTCAATATCAAACCTATATAAACCTTATAAATGTTACAGTTTAAAATAATTTAATCGCCTCTGGTGACGATATGATATAACGACGAACGCTCTGATGTATGGTTTGGTTTGAACATATTTTATTGTAAAGATGGTATATACAAAAGGATCGGGCACAAGTTCTGGAAACTTAAAACGCCCTCTCCTATGAAATTTTGACACAAAATTTACACTATTACGAAAAATGACATTATCAAAGGTCATAATAAAATACCATTGTTTGAAGTTATAGAAAGTAGATATACATCGACAAAAGTAAAAGAAAATTATAATAAGTGTTTATATCTAATCTTATACATGTGAAAACCGTCCAGATTTCTTTAAAAATAGCTGAACGTTAAAAAATAAATTTTCATTTTCTGCAATACTGATGGAGTTATCTCCCCATAGCAAAACATGAGTGTCGATAATATGTAAATTTTCTATTCTAAAGATAACATTGAATAAATCATTTCGTGGAATATTATATTTTGCACAAGAAAAAAAGTAATGATATGCATCTTCTACTTTACCACATGAACATAAAGGACTATCAATAATTTTGCATCTATATAAGTCTTTTTTCAATATACAATTGTGTCGAAGTCTAGTGAGAATTATGAATTAAATCCGTCCGTAAAGATAACAGTAATATTATATATATAACTCTAAAAAAAACCTGAAGCACTAAAGATCAGAGACATAAATAACAGAGATTAGCAACTCCGGCATTAGCATGTTTTGTTGTTGAAAAATATTGCGGGATCGACCTTACTTTGAGAACTACTTTTTAGTAAACTGAGATAATGATCTTAAACCAAAAGTATACTGTTTTTATGAAAAATAGGCATAGGTTTTAGACATTTTTGAAACAAAAATTTGAAAAATAAGATTAATATATAGAAAATATATAGGCCACCTATAAAACATCGGCGAAATCTCGGACAACGGGTAGCCAACTGCCCCCTAAAACTCCTCTTTTAATATTGTTTATAAGACATAAACTCATGAAAAAATAATATTTTGAATGTTTTGGTAATAGGTTTTAGCTGTTTATATTTCAATATAATTGTTTCTGATTTAAACTGGGAACACTTTACAATAGGGACCGCGAGATTTCGATCAGTTGCCAATCTCTGTTATTTATGTCTCTGCTAAAGATAAATCGAAGATGTTTTGATTATTGTTCTCGAGTATTTACAACTTCGTCACGCACGTTGCTTCGGGGGTGGGGGAGGGGGCCGCCCCCTCCCACTTGTTGGCGCCCCCTCCTAAGCGCAGATCTTTCTTAAATTTACATATAAAAAATTTAATTGAAAATAAGAAAATGAACAGTGAACAGGTATAGTACGACCTTCCCCCCCCCCCCCCCCCACCACCACGAATTAAGAATTTCACGATTTTGGAAAGTTTTTTTATATATATTTTGCTTGTCAAGATTTTTTGGATGAGTGTGCCCCCCCCCCCCCCCATTTCAAAAACGGTGCTACGTGCTTGTTCGTTTCAATTCAATGTGAATTCATACGAAACAAGAATTAAAATAAAATGACGATTAATTTGATTTCGAATTTCGCACATATGCGCATAATTACATTTGTAAGTCCAAAAATATCTCAATGAATAATTCTTATCAAATCATAGTTACGAACAAAGAATATTTTTTGCCCACTCTGATAAAACCATTTCATCAATTTTCTATCTACTTGTAGGTGATGCATACATGTACTTTAGAATGATATCGATCATCTTGCCTTGATGAAAATTGGTTAAGGTCTTAACACACTATTACGCATGAGCGATCTTTCAGTTTTTCCAAAGAAACAGGGGTTTAGCCTGGATAAAATTGCACAAACAGATAGACGGACTGTTAGATTATTAAAAAATTCTCAAACATTTTTCATTTACAAATTTAGAACACATAGTTATGCATATGAGTGTATATCTTGTCGAACCAGGTAATTTATCAAATATTTACCTAAATTAAGTTCTATGTACTACATAGTAATCCATGATACGTATATTCAATTTTCAACATTGTCTATAAAAAATAATAAATCGGCAAAACGAAACTCAACCTGTACAGAGGAATGCAAATATATATGCAACCTGGGGGTGTACAAACATTGATTTTAATCCTTACTGTGTTTCCATTAAAGATTTTTGTAAAATCTGAACCAAAAACGTGAGGGAGAAACCTTACTATGGGGGGAAAACTACTATATAGTAGCTTTTCCCCCCGGGGGGAAAGGCTACTGTATAGCAGGTTTTCCGGGGAGAAAAGCTACTATGGGGGAAAAACTGCTCTACAACACCGGTCGGAACTATTTTTGACAAAGCTTCACCTCTTCAATGACCTAGTTTTTGAAGATTTTCATATTCTACAACATTATATCTACTACCAAATTTATTTAAATTTGATTTTAAAATCTAAAAGATAACAGATCTTAACAACAAGAGGTCCATGGGCAACATTGCTCACCTGAACAATATGAATTGTTGAAATATGAAACTCTTTATAAATAGTAAAACTCTCATATATTCCAAGATTTGACATTTCATTTTATTATACTTTCATGTTAGATACTGAAATCTGATTGGTTTAGACGCAGTCGATAATCCGTTCTATTACCCTCAGCGTTAGCAACATACTTGGCAACGGGTAACACAACGAATTGTTACATGCGCGTAAATTATGCGCGCACGGTTCGCCGTAGAATTCACGTCATTTCTATAAAAAAGCAGTAAAATTTTCTCTAAAATTAAGCTTCGCGTAGGTTGACAATGGTTTTCTCGAGGTGTCAATTTCAACTGTTACCCTCCCAAACAGGCACTATTTATATAATGCAAAACATTTTAAGAAGCCTACATTTGTTGGACATCAAAACCTAAGATCTGAGATGCATCAACAGGTCACTATCTTATTTTCCTAGGCCTTCACGTATCAAAGATAACAAAACTCTTAAATGAACAATGAATGATATGAAAATTAAAAGAAGGTCTCTGTGTAATGATATGAAGATATGAGTATGCTTATATAGAAATGTCACAAATTGTGCAGTGTTATTCTTGAGAAGAAGATTTTTAAACCCTTTTCCTTATATATTTCTACGTTAAACTTTGAACCCTTCCTGAGGCCCCATTTTGGTCCGGAGGTCACGGTTTTAACACTTAAAAATCTACGCAACCAGAGAATGCTTGCATAGATATCTCACAAATTATACCTTCATCACCTGCATATGGAGGTTTTGTCCCTCAGTTGATTCGATACACAAGGGCATGAACAATACGTATGAACAATTTCTAAAACGAGGCAAGCTACTGACAAACAAGTTAATAAAACAAGATTATCAACAGTCTCGATTGAAGTCATTTTGTATGTTCTACGGTCGATTCAACGATCTTGTCAGCAAATCTCCCGCAAGGTCGAATGCTATTATTATTCCCCAAATTGTCTACGGATTTTTCTGTTCTCCCGACTACGACAAAGAGCACGCGGCGGGTGTGACCGGTCAGCAGAGGATGCTCACTCCTCCATGGCACCTGATCTTAACTCTACTTTTTGTAGATGTCTGTGTTTGCTCTGCTCTTGTTTTGTATTTTTCCTTCGGCCTTTTGATTTTGGAACACTGATCGGTATCACAACATTTAACTGTAGTTCTTGAGAAAAAGATTTATAAACATTTTCATTATATATTTCTATGTTAAACTTTGAACTCGATATCTTCTTGGCTCCAGTATTGATCCGGGGTTCACGGTTTTAACAACAAAGAATCTACACTATCTTAGGATGCTTGCATATTAATCTCGCAAATTGTAACATTGTAATTCTAAAGTAGAAAATTTTAAAACATTTTTCTTAAATATTTCTCCTGGGGCCCCAGTATTGTCCGGAGGTCACGATTTTAACAAGTAAGAATATACAGAATATGAGGATGCTTGCATATATCACAAATTATAGCATTGTAGTTTTTGAGAAGAATTTTAAACATTTTTATTATATATTTCAATGTTAAACTTTGAACCTCTCCTGGGGCCCTAGTATTGGTCCGGAGGCACGTTATTAACAATTAAGAAATTACACAATATGAGGATGCTTGCATCGGAATCTCACAAATTGTAGCATTATAGTACTTGAGAAGATTTTTTTTTTAAATTTCCCTATATACATTGTATTTCAATGTTGAACTTTAAACTCCTCTTGGGGCCCAAGTATTGATCCGGGATCACGATTTTATACAAGCTCTGGTGTAAATATTGGCATTTCTGTTTCATAATTATCTACTTTTTAAGAAGAGCCCTGCCCTTTATTTTAACAATTAAAAATCCCCTTTCTGTTAGGATGCTTTGTGCAATTTTTGGTTAAATTTGGCCCATTGGTCCTAAAAAAGAAATAAGAAATGTGAAACATTTACAGACAGACGGGCAGACAGACAGACGGACGACAGACAACAGGTGAACAGAAAAGCTCACTAGAACATTTGGTTATATATTAATACAGAAAGAAATTAATATGGGGAAAACTTACATCTTGAGGACGAGAGTTGTGACAGCTGCTGAAATTACTTGAAAATTGTTGCTCAGGTTTACCTTTGGCCTTTCTCTCGTTTAATTAGCGCTTGCACAATTAGAATAAATTACTTAAAAGGTAAGAAATACAATGATTCCCAGGTACATGTTTTTTTTCTAATTAACAGTAAGTAAAAAAGGAAACAAAATGACTACTGATTGAAGAATGATTGAAGAATGAATCCGAAGTGACAATCTGTATGATAATACTTACTAGCCTGGTAAAGGTAAATATTATTTTTATATATAATGGATTCAAAAATACACTAACATCACAATTCTTTATAGTAACTGGTAAAGAAAATTAACAAATTACATGTAATTTGGAGTGTCACCAATTACACCCATATGTGAAACTTTATATAAAAATGATTCGCATATTCAAAATATAATTATAGGTCTTGATTCAATGAATTTGGGATAGACAGATCCATTTTTAAAATCTTGTATTTCGAGCTTTTAAGCATTGCAAAACTCTGAGTTTCAAATACATGTAATAAAATGAGAATTCGGAAAACTAAAGAAAAAGGCCGAAGAAATACTATGAAATGGTTTATTTCTTTTCGTTAACAGAGATGAGTGCAAATGTAACGTTGTATTTTTAGCTTACCTAAGCTGAAAGCTCAAGTGATCTTTTCTGATCACATTTTGTCTGTCGTCTGTCTGTCCGTCTGTCTGTAAACTTTTCACACATTTTCAACATCTTCTCCAGAGCCACTGGGCTAATTTCAACCAATCTTGGCACAAAGCACCCTTAGGCAAAGTTGTGAAAATTAAGGACCATGCCCTTTTTCAAGGGACAATAATTAAGAATTATTGAAGAAAATTGAGAAATTTTCAAAAATATTCTTCTCAAGAACCATATGGCCAGGAAAGCTGAAACTTTTGTGGAAGCAACCTCAGTTAGTGTAAATTCAAATTTGTGAAAATCATGACTCCCGGGATAGGTTGGGGCCACAATGGTCAAATTTTTACATAGTAATATATAGAGTTAATTTTTAAAAATCTTCTTCTCAGAAACTTATCAGCCAGAAAAGCTTTAACTTGTGTGGAAGCACTCTTTTATAATGTAGATTCATAGTTGTGAAAATCTTGACCCCCGGGGGTAGGGTAGGGTTACAATTAGGAATATATAGAGTAAGTTTTTAAAAATGTTCTTCTCAAAACTAATTAGCCAGGAAAACTGAAACTTGGATGAAAGTATCCTCAGATAGTATAGATTCAATGTGGTGAAAATCATGACCCCCGGGGGTAGGGTGGGGCCACAATGGGGGATCGGAACTTTTACATAGGAATATATAGAGTAAATCTTAAAAAATCTTCCGCTAAGAAACTAATCAGCCAGGAAAACTGAAACTTGAGTGGAACCATCCTCATGGTAATGTAGATTCAAAGTTGTGAAAATCATAAACCCCGGGGGTAGGGTGGGTCCACAATGGAGGTCGAATTTTTACATAGGAATAAATAGAGTAAATCTTTAATTTTCAGAAACTAATCAGCCAGGAAAACTGAAACTGTTGTGGAAGCATCCTCATGTAGTGTAGATTCAGAGTTGTGAAAATCATGACCCCCGTGGGTAGGGTGAGGCCACAATGGGGGATCGGAACTTTTACATAGGAATATATAGAGTAAGCTTTGAAAATCTTTTCAGAAACTTATCAGCCGGGAAAGCTGAAACTTGTGTGGAGACATCCTCTAGGAGGACAGATTCAAGTTGGTTCTAATCATGATCCCCGGGGATAATCACAGGATGAATCTCTGCCATTCAGTCAACTGAAATGTGACTGAAAGGTAGCTGAAATGTGACTGAATGGCAGAGCTATGCCATTCAGTCACATTTCCAGACCATTCAGTTAACATTCAGAGATTCATCCTGTGAATGGGGTCACAACCGGGGGGGGGGGGGGGGGGCGGCAAAAATTTACATAGAATTATATAGAAAAAAATCTGAAAATTTTCTTCAAAAAGAAAATCAAAATCTTGAGGAGTAGGGTAGGACCACATTGGCTATCCAAATTTACAAAGGAAAACATTTTAATTATTCACAAAAAATTGAAATGTTATAAGATATGGTTTTACTTATATGCAAGAATTTTGACATATTGCTGAATCTTTAAAATTGTTTAGACTTCGGCCCCTGGACAATTCTTGGGCCTCACAAGGGGTTAAGAATTTGATGTAAGTTTATATCCCATAGATAAACAATTGTTTAGGATCTTTGTGAGAACTGCAATGCTCAACATGTGATATGACTATTTAATCATCCTGCTAGAAAAGGGACTTGATTATAAACATAAGAATATTCCGGGGGAAAATGGATTTTTATTTATACAGGATCTACATGTATTATGCTATATTGTCCAGATAGTTTGTATTCTGACTCCATTAAGCTGAATTTATCATACCTATTGTTCCTCAGGTGAGCGGTGTGGCTTATGGGCCTCTTGTTATTGTTGTAAGTGGCGATTACATTTTGAAAGATGCAATCAATATTTTTGACAGTTTCACAATATGATACGATACACTGAAGATGGAAAGACAAAAGTTGACCGCAATGGACATAAATGTAGTTACTTCGTATCTTTTAAAGATAGAAAAAATCAAAGGTAATAATATAAATAATGGTCCATTGATTGGTTATAAATTTCAAACAGGCTCCGCTATGAGCATCATCTTACCATATGGGTTGAAGAAAATGTCTCGGAAACTGAGAGTGGCCACCAGGTTTCCGATAGTAGATACTAGTACTAAATACAAAATTTTTATCTGTTCGTGTTTTTTTTAGTCCAGTCATGGTTGTAAAAAACTTTGGTTTTTTTATTGAATCTTATGTGCTTAATTTTCCAAAAAAGCTACTTTCAACTCTCCAACCTCAATGAATTAAAATTGAAAGAGATGAAACAACCGGGTTTGCAGAATATAGAAGGAACGTCAACGAATATTCGAGTACTAATGCTTGACTATCGCTCGGTCACGACGATCATCGACTAAAATTTTCTTTGTCGATAACTTGTTATAAAGTAAATAATATTTGAGGAAAATTTTCTTAACTAAGCAGTTTAGGGCTTCGTATGAAAATAACAACATTCTTTCCTCTGCATTTTAGGTCCGTAAGTTTCATGTACAGTCTGTTCCGTCAGTGATCCTGGTGTATTTTTTAAGCGGTTAATATGTTGGTGTCCAAATCATCTTATTATTTTGTAGATCAAATTATTGCTTTGACCAGTACTTCAGGATACCAATTTGAAGTTTCGTTTAATGTTAAAAATCAATTGGATAAGATGTTTGTACCATCAAAACTTTAATCATATTTATGATTACTAGTATCTCAAGGCATTTGCTTTTGTAATCGTTAACTTTATTCGTTGATTAGGCACGAGACAATGACTTCGCATGGAACTAGTCACGTATGATTTGACTTAAAAGATCTGTAGCTCAATTATATGCAAGCATCACGAGAAAGGTTTTTTTAGGACATTTATTATCGGAGATATAGATGAAACAATTTTCAATTTATTTTAAATCAAATTAAGTAAATATATAGTTTTATATTTTTTTTTTATAGTAAACAGTACTGTGTAAGTGACGTATCATATAATAATTGTTTTGAATAGGACACACAGTTTCAAATAAATCAACGAAAACTCGACTACTAGTATCGCTCGACCAAAACCCCAGATTAATCGACTAGTCTCTGAGTAAATTGACATCCCTAAAACATAATAAATTTTATTATAGGATGTTTGCTATCTTCTTTAGCCCTTACATTTGCTACATTATTTTTTTCAAAAACACAAACCCTTATACATGTACACACATTAAGCATTCATTAAACATGTGCAATGCAATATATTAAAAGTAATATGCAAATCGTTGGTACATGTTAAGTTTGTGTCGTACTCGTTTAGTCCGATGGCAAACGTTTTATACACAACATTGAATTTTATATATTTGTTTGTTTGTTTGTTTGATGCATTTTTTTAAGTACGTGCTTAAGCTTATAATATTTTTCCCCTACTTTTTAAAGATAGCAATATCTGCCAAAGAATCTTGTCCTATATCGCCAGGAACTGTCGAAACTGTTGAAAAGTGTCCAAACAATGAGGAGGAATGGAAGACAGCTGCAGCAAGGAAGAATTGTGCAGCTTACGCTAAATATTGTAGTTCTCCTACGGAGTTTGTCTACCATTGTGTCATCAACTCATATATCAATGAAACGCTGGAAGTATGCGCTTATAACGCATTTATTGTTTCAGGTAGGATGCCTTTTGAAGCTCACAAAAGTTGATAAGATGTTTAATATCGCATCCTAATGTATTTTGTGATAATATATAAGTTGATGAAATTTGTTTTATTTGTACTCAGTATACATTATATCAATCTACATTGATTTGAAATATAAATTTGCATCAATATTAGCAGCTTAAAAACTTTACTATATGTATAATCTGTAGTATCCACCTTTTTTCTTTAAATAGCATATTAATACTTGTACACAATGTTTAGAATCATAAAACAGTGTGAATAAAAGGAAAATGATAAATTGTTTTAAACAAACCCACATTGTATGGTACTGTCCTTTACAAAAATTTAGATTATCGGGAATCAAAATTTGTCATGTTTGTCATGTACAAATTTTGATTCCCGATAATCTAAATTTTTGTAAAGGACAGTACATCTACACATGCTGTTGAAGAAATTAAATAAAAATTGTCGTATTGACAATTTTTGAAATTATATTAGAAAATCCTCAGTGAAACAATAATCAATGAAAATGTCAATTATCAATAATTGTAACGCATTTTTGTTTAAGTAAAAATTTTTATCATGAATCCCAATTGATTTTGATCAATAAATTTAACCGTTAATTTTTCCATTCACATGCATTGTGTTGATAACAAAAAAGGAAAAAAAAAGGATGAAATGATTATCAAACATGTTTCCAATTTTGCTTTTAACACCATAGAATAGAGGATTTTTGCGTTTTCTAAAAACAAAATAGACAGCATATACTTTTTTTGAAAAACATGATGAATTTGGTCATTTTGGTGCAAAACTCGGTTACACTTGATAATATTATTGAAGTCATACATACTTTTCTCCTTTAAATAATCTTAAGATATCATTTTAAGTTTTTACATACTTTCAAACACTGAAATGTCTTTATCAGATGCTAAATATTTCATGAAGTTAATGCTATGTCTCCTGTTTAATTGCAAAAAAGGAGTTTGTCACAGTGGTGATTTTTGATATCTTAACAAATTTCTATAAGTTCTGAAGTCAACTGATGTAATAATACCGTGATTTCAAGTGATTTTAAAAAGATTTAAACAAAATACTACATAGTAGATGATCCGAAAGTAAGAAGTCTCTTCATCAATATGTTTCATTCACAGGTCGCTGCACAGAGTACAATTTAAGTGGAAATAGGATTCAGATGAATGTTATGACGAACTGTTCTTCATTTTCGAACAATCCTTGCCCAATATTTTATTTGTCAAACAACGCTTATAAATGTAAGTTGTACATATACTTAGTGCATTTTTGATAAATCGTCTATATGTAAAAGTAGCAATAATGATTTACATGTATGTACGTTCTTGAGGCAATAAATTATTAAACGTTAAATTAAAAAAAAAACGGTTTAAGTAAAAAGAATTGGATATCTAACCATTAACAAAGAATAAAATAAATCTAAGTGATTATGAAAAGGATTTTCTCTGTAATTTTGACTTCTTTTGCAATCATTGTTAAAATCAACGATTAAATCGTGCTTCAATGAAATACAATTTAAACATAAATCCTAGGTATAAAAAATAATCCATAAAACATCTATGTCATATCTTTCCAATATTCTTTGGTATGTTTAACTGACATGAAAGTTGTATAACCGAGTCAAACATCTCCTTAAACTCAAGATATTTTTCAAAACAATATTCTTCAAACATACATGTATTAAATCAATATAATAATATATCATCGCATAGGAAAATTGTTTTAAAAAGCAGTCAATTTTTGACTGTGACATTTAATAGAGTTTGTACTCGTTAATTAAAATTGATAAATCTTTAGATAAAAAAAGTTATTTAAAAAAGAAAGAAGAAACTTAATGTTTTTAGTGAGGTCATAATTATCGGTATTGTCAGTATGAGTCTCTGATAATTCTTTTCATTCACGGTTACGTTATGAATCAATTTTTAAAGTAAAGCAGACTGCGGATGGACAACAGAAATGCAATTTTTAACTTATACAGTAGTCCCTGTGAAATATGAATATTTTAAGGCGAATTTCGTCAATTAAAAAAACAAATAAAAATGAAAAAAGTATAAAGATAGTCGCAAATTACGTCTAATTGTGATATAATATGAATAATCATTTGTTTCATAACTATGAAAAATTGGTGTCTTCAAAAAGCACCATAAAAAACCGGTAATTGCAACGTCCGCGAAATTTTGATGCCGTAGGATGTTTTTTCCATTCGAAATTAAGTAAGATAAGTTCTTAGATTAAATCATTAATTGAACATGTATAAATGCTTTTAAAACAGCCTAACCTTTCAATGCTGAACACTACTCTGAAAGTGCATTGTCCGCCTTATTTCTCTTTCATAGCCTCTATCCCCACAACCCCTTTATAGGCCGCATACCTCTTAAAAGTTCAAATTATTTCGCTGTAGAGGTCCTACCTGTGTGGGCATAATCTTGCGTCCCCTTGTTAGTCGGTTGCGATGAAATCATTCTATTTTACGCACATTTTCCAAGCCAGGGGATCAAATCAACAGGTTAATACAATATTTACAAACAAAACATTTACATAAAACAAAAATAAATGCACAAAAACTAAGACCAAAAAGTCGACCACGAGTTTTATGTGTGCAATCGGGTGTGAAAAAAATCGAATGGTTTATATACTTGTGTTACGTGCCCTCTTATAAGCAGTTTCAGCTTTAATCTTTTACAAAGACAGTATATGTAATCATAACTTCACTAAAATGATTCAAGTTTTCATAAGAACAATGTATGTCATATACTTCGCAAAATACAGTACCAATACAGGTTTTACATAATTTACACTTATCAATAATTACACCAGTATAAAAATACAACACAAAAATAAGTACATAAAATTCCACCAGATTATGTGACAGTTATAAGTTATGGGGATAACTCGTCAAGATATCAATCAATTATATATGTTCACACCGATTTACAAAAACTTGAGTCGTTAATAATAATTGATAACATTTGTTTCTGAATATAATGCACTAATTGAACAATTGAATTTTGTTAGATCCTGTATTTCAGGAAATTGTTTTTCCTTTTTAAAATACATATGTTGCTCAAATAAATAACTTGATTTATATTAGTAACAATCACATACATAATATATAGAGAAGATATCATGAATGAACAAACCAATTACATCAAAACACATTTTATTTCCAGATCCTGGTTGTTATGAATTAGCAAAGAAACCAACATCGTCAAAAGAAAATCAATCTGCAGATAATCCAATCAAATCTTTCAGAAATAGTGAAAAGTAGGTAATATAATGTCTCCACTACATGTAGTGTTGTTTTAAAGAACATTGAAAAACAATAATTGAATTGCTAGACTTTTGGAAGGATATCAATTTATCAATTTTTCTTTGTTTTATTAAATACAACTTTCACAAAAGAAAGAAACCAGATACAAGTGATATAAGAC
>WFKH01011925.1:2426891-2449682 GCA_016163765.1 Magallana hongkongensis | reverse complement strand
ATTTTACTATATTGTCCTGAAAGTTATGTTATTTTTGGGGAAATATAATGGGGGTGAGGAGATAAGGGGGAGGTAAGAATTGGGTGATTGGATCATAATATTAAAAATCACTCATAGGGAGGAGAAAAGGAATAGGGAAAAAAAATAATAAATAGGCAATTTATCAATGTTTGAAATATGAATCACAAGAAAATCATTTTAAAGAAAGCACATTTTTTTAACTAGATAAACCTTAATGCAATATCTGTTATAAGGTTATGATCTAGATAATGAAATAAGCTTACAAATAATGATATATGAGTTAATGCATTTATGCAAGAAAATAGATTTGTCCAATTTTGTGTAAGAGAACTTATTAATGTTAATCTTGAATATATGACTGGGTGGTGTTAACTGTGAGTTTTCATTTAATACAAAGAAAAGGGTTGACAAACCTTGTAAAGTCATGCATATTTATATGAAATGTCAAAAGTTCGTTTAAATTTTTAATTTTTTTTTAAACCATAAAGTAGGTGAAAAAATCATAACAAATTAATTATGTCATCATTACTGAGCAAAGTCTAAACATCCATCGTCAATTAAATCACATTTTGTATACATTTGGTCTGGAATAAATTGTAAAAGGATGTTCAGTTTCATTTATCGTAAAAGGCGCCAAATTCCTGCTGCCTTTTTCACAAATTAAAAAGTATCAATTATTGATAATACATTACGGACATTCTTTACAGAGAATTTTTTCGGCCAATATCCGTACTTCCGACTAACGAGTAGGTATGAAAATATATGTTTTCAACAAATAGTTATAACTGTATGCTCAGTAAATTCAAACTCTCTCTCTCTCTCTCTCTCTCTCTCTCTCTCCCTCTCTCTCTCTCTCTCTCTTTATATATATACAATCGCATAATCACAAGCAATGTTTTGTGTAAAGTAATATAACAAGAAAATCAAATTCAGTTTTTCTTTAAAGATTTTTTTTCATACAAATTATGAAAAACTAGTAATCTGAAGTTTTAATTCACTTAAACTCAACTAATTAACCTTTTACTAAAAAGAATGCGTTATTATGTCTTTATCATGCATTTTTTAAAATCTTGAATACAAAATCAACAGTTTCCATTAAGGTATATTAAACCATTTTAAGAACTCTTTGATAAACCTTTACATTGTATCTGTCACTCCTTTATTACTCAATTCCACTTTTTCAATTCTTACTCCTATTTCTGGAAATATGACCTTTTGTGATAATTTTTATTTTGAAACATCACAAAAAATTGCGTTCTTTGGATTTATTTATTAACAGGAACAGAACGATAATCAGAATATATTTATGATTATATTAACCACTTATGATTCTGTACATTTCCGTTTCTAAAATTAAAAATGTAAAATTTCCCCCAAACTTATATGTACTTTTAATTAGGACATTTTACATTATACAACTGATCAAAATATGTCACCCCACTCAAAGGAACTAAATATTTGGGTTGTGGGGACAGTTCAAAATAAAGTTGTCTTCTTTACATGTACATATCTTTAGATTATATGAGCGATTTAAATAACTTTACTCCCACCATGTTTTACTACCTATTACTATATAGTCTATAATAACTGTCAGGTGATCAATAAAAGTCACGTGCTCAACGTCTTGTCTCCCATTAACGCAATGCAAAAAATGTTATTAAAATATCAACTAAATTTTATATAGAGCAGTTTATTTTAAGCAAGTCTCAAAAAGATTTATCTAAAGACATTTCCGTACTGTTAAAATTGAAAACATGACTTTACTTTTTGTTTTCTCTTAGTTACAAAGAAACTATAGAATCAGTTCATCATCATCAAAAGTTTCTTCTAGTTTGGTTTAATATCATAATATGATGACTAAAGTTTTGCATAACAACATGTAATATTCTGTCATTATATGGTATCGGTAAGATTTTTGTATTTCAAAAGTAGTATCTTTCATCAGGAGTCGGACATATGGACTTATAACTAATATATACATTTAAGATACATATTTAGAAGCCTTCTTGGTTTGTCTAAATCGGAACCTTTACATGAAAAAACCCCCCTGAAATCTTATCAATATTATGCACACACAAGTACTCTGAAGTTGACATTAAAAAGATGCTTGAATTTCTGATAGACAACATCTATGTAGTTTTTGGAAATCAAGTCTTCCAACAATCTGTTGGAATTCCCATGGGTACCAATTGTGCCCCATTGTTAGCAGACCTATTTTTGTATTCTTATGAAGCAGAATTTATTTAAAAACCTGTACGTGAAAAAAATAAATCACTCGCTGTGGCCTTCAACTCAACATTTAGGTATATCGACGACGTATTATCAATTAACAATTGTTATTTCCATACTTACGTCGATTCGATATATCCCAGTGAACTTGAAATAAAAGATACCACAGAGTCAGCGTCATCTGTTTCATATTTGGATATTTTACTGGAAATGGACATTGATGGTAACCTAACAACAAAACTTTATGATAAACCCGATGACTTCAATTTTTCTATAGTCAACTTTCCCTACTTATGTAGCAATATACCTTCATCACTTGCATATCGTGTTTTTGTCTCTCAGTTTATTCGATACGCAAGGGATGTTCTTAGTATGAACAGTTTCTAAGACGAGGCAAGCTACTGACAAACAAGTTGATAAAACAGGACTATCAACAGTCTCGTTTAAAGTAATCTTTTCGTAAGTTCTATGGTCGATACGACGACCTTGTCAGCAAATACAATCTTCCACTGAGTCGCATGCTGACTGACGTTTTTCATACTAATTGTTAGACCATAATTAATTATCTAATTGTCTACGGACTTTTGCGGTTTTTATTTTCCCGATTACGACAAAGAGCACACGGCGGGTGTGACCGGTCAGCAGAGGATGCTCACTCCTCCTAGGCACCTGATCCTACCTCTATCTTGGAGGTCCGTGTTGCTCTGATTTGAATTTGTATTTCGTTTTATGGATTTTTGAGATGGTTGACGGTTTGTTATTGTCATTTTTTTCATGCATAGCCTGACCTTAATTATGACTTAAACATTATTTCATAAATCTTGTTAATAATTAATCTTCTTCAATAAGAGATTTCCCATTTTGTTATTTGTCATTTTAGATTACCCATCAGCATCATTAAAGAAAACGGAATTTTGATTGTGAAATTTTGCCTTTGTTTTGTGTGTATACTAATAGTTGTGTTTTTGATACAAGTACTTCTAAAGCTAAAACGCTCATGGTGATAGGTATGTATATTTATAGTTAATCTTGCAGTTCAGCGAACACTCAAATTAACTCCATTTATTTTTGAAAAACCTACCTGTTTTAAGCACAATTGACATAAGTGAGTTGTATTTAAACCCAATGAAATACTATTCAAAAGTTTTGGACATTTATAAGTTTAAAATAATTTGAGTCAGCTGACGATAAGAAAGTTTAGAAAATATTCAAAAACAGGTCATGTGTGGCTTACAAATTATCTCGCATCTATGGAAGTATATATATATATATATATATATATATATATATATATATATATATATAGAGAGAGAGAGAGAGAGAGAGAGAGAGAGAGAGAGAGAGAGAGAGATCAAGATCAAATATCTGCCCCCAATTTTAGCCAATTTTTAAATAGTATCGTATAAAAATCAAATCTTTATAAATCACAGTACAGAGGATGCCTGCCACTTTAATTTTGAATTTAGTCATCATTGCTCATTTGCTGTTTATCTATGCCGTCACCTAAATGAACAATTCCCGAAAATTTCGAAACAAATGAAAAAAAATTGTCAATTTTTCTTTATATTTTGCTTTCGGAAGCATAGAGCGCAGGTCTGCTCAAGTAGGACTTAAATTTATGTTTTCATTCATATAATTATACACATCATACTAAACAATGGTACTTGAGCAAGCCAGCGCTTGATGTTTCCAAGTCGAAAAACCATCGGAAAACACCCACATTTTGCTACAAAACATAAATTAAACAGAATAAAACTATCTTCATGACGTTATTTCTACATTATGATGTCACTCTAGTGATAACCTTTTACATACTTATTATCATTATGATTTCAAGTATCCTCCACCTTATTTTTAAGGCTCTTTACAAAAGTTTGATTTTTGGGGCGAAAAATGAATCATACCGCACATAGTCCTTTCATTGAGTTAATAAAAAAATACAAATTCTAAAAACGTTATACATCTGTGATATTTCCGCGTCATCAGCTATAGTCTTGTGTGACGTTTTCATTTTAATCTAAATTACACCGGTAAATTTTTTTTAAAAGATCTAGATTTTAAAATCTATCAAAACCAATTATGCATTAACTTTTTCACACTGTTGTAACATTTTAAGAACGTTTTTGTTGATTCCAAAAATACACGCGGTGCTATATATCTCTTTAACAAAGAACATAAAAGCTGTACTTGCGATAAAATATGAAACCTTTTTTTGCTTTGATTGATACAAAATACCAAAAAAGGTGTTAAAATCAGTATAACATTTTAAAAATTTATTAGTCCATGTAGTTTTGGAACAGCAAAAAAAAAAAAAAAATTATCAAACAGATTGCGACAGTCCAAATTAAGAAAAAAAATGAATGTTAGCGCTTACAGCCATGTCGACTCTTCAGACAGTTATTAGTTAAGAGGGATGTGCGGCCATCTTGTACATTTGAGAATAAAAATGTAAACATTTCTTGAACTAGCTTTTTTCTGCCCAAAACTGACTAAAACTGTTGTCAAAAGATAAAAAAGCAATAAATATGATGTTCTAAATGTTGTTTTGCATGCAAATCACGCATACAAGAGCAAAACGATGTTTTTTTTTAATTACAGTGTAGCTACAGACTTAAATTCAAGAAATCTGAAAAAATGTGAAAGGAGGTCATTAGTGTCCACTCTACAACCATTTGTTGAGAAAAAGCCCAAACCTTGCTTATTTAAATTGTAACTGTCTCAAAAGGGGGTACCCTATTCTTAAAATGGGTCCTAAAAACCACCAATTCGCACAGATATTTTGTTTTGTGTCTATGGAAATACATGGAAGTTGTTTTTTTTAAATATAAATATATGCATATTTTTTATTTAAGACAATTCATTTTTGGACCCCTACTTTACTTCTAAAAAGAGTTTTATACTTATATGTTACATTCTGTCTGTTACATTCAACACGATTGTTTTGAATTGACATTAATTTTTTTTTTCGATCAAAATATAACCTCATTATGCCTTAATATGCCTCCATACACTTAGGAGTTCTAACTATAGACTGGAAGTTTCTTGTTCTAAAAATAAATCTTATGCCGACTGATAAAAATAGGGTATCCTCTTTTGAGGCAAAGCTACAACATGTGCAAGATTCAACCTTTTCCTTGACAAATTGTTGTAGAGAAGACACCAATGAATCCCTTTTTTCAGATTTTTGAATCTTCAAAATAAGTCTTCATCTGTGCGGTACTACAGCTGTTCTAAATGATTGAAAAGGCATTGTTTTGTTCTTGTATGCCTACTTTGCATACAACACAATACGTAGAACTTCATATTTATTGCTTTTTCATCTCTTGACAACATTTTTTGGCCAGTTTTGGGCAGAAACAAGCCAGTTCAAGAAATGTTTACATTCTTATTCTAAAATATACAAGATGGCTGCACATCCCCCTTAACTGTCTGAATAGCTGAATAGCCATGTGATTGAAAGCGCTAACAGTAAACGATTTTTAACATTTTTTTTTTTTTACATTTTTAAGGATCTTTATAAAAATGTTATATTCAATATTTTCAGAGAGACGACTTATCCTACCACGGCGATTTCAATGAAAAAAGAAAAACTAATTTCACGGAATGAGAAAGATTTAAGTGAACCGCATGCATATGTACATTTTGTGGTCTTTATAAAATAAGAAAAAAAAGCAAGCAGTCCAATAGCTTTTCTGTGTGAAGTCCAATTTTAAGCCAAAAATGATTAAGTCCCAGTCACATTTCCAAAAACGACCAACAGTCGACACTTTTTGAGGCATACATGGGTTTGTTCGGGCAACAGTCTGCAATTCATCAGCCGTTGTCTCGAAAGCGACCTCTCTTTTCGTAAGCCGATTAAATTAGTGACCGCTGGACCAAGTTATAATATTTTCTTCGTTGGTGGTCGATTTCTTCCGCTGAATAACAATTGTCTGTCGAGCAACTGTCGATCATCGTCTGACCATTGGCAGACAGTTTGTATGTCTGTCTTTGGACGGTCGACATTAAAGGCATTTGGATTTTTCATAAATGTCGGCTGACAGACACCGATTGACGATCGAAAATCAACCGATGGTCGACTTATCTTTGGGGCGATTAGGACAAATAAGCTGATGGACGACCGACCGTAGACGGATTACATTATTCATAATCGGTATAACGGTCGATAAGCGGCGGCCAGACGAACGACGCCAAGCTACAGATTTTTTCGTCAACAGATTGAAGATGCGTCCATGTGCTTCGAGGTGAATATAGAGCTATTGTGAAGCTGTTCATGTAATCGGCCGACCGTAAAAATCAAACTGTGGCTCATCGTTTGCTGATCGAGCAACACTCGTTGGCTAATAAATATTTTAAACTTACAGCTATTAGATTCCCAGAAAGAGGCGCACTTAATATACGATTAGGACTAAAATATAGCACTTTTGCAAACATCAGACATTTTCAATATTATACAATATTTAGTTTAAATATATTCAAAGAATCGCAAATTACACAATTACCATGCTCTAAGAGTCTTGATTATCTTATACGACATCATTAAAATATTAAGGTTTTGATAGGGATATTTAGGAAAGTAGTTAGTATACGATAAAAAATTGGATATTTGACTATTTGAACCACTCTAAACCAAAAAAATCCGATTAAAATTATGTTCTACAGGTATTGTAGTACACGTTTACATTGAATTAGTTTTGGTTTAACGTTGTCTTCGTACTGAAAATTAGACAAATATTTCAATTAGTGTCTTTTTCTAATACAATCATATATATAGCCATATATATTGAAAATGCATTTTCTGAAAATGTTAGATGCGTGGCCTAGTGGTAGCGCGGAGGTCGTTTTGTTTTTGTGATCGCTTAATCGAATCCACCAAGTAGTAAATATTTTTTTTCACTTAAATTGAAACATGAAAAGAGTAGAGAGATTAAGTTACATTTTCTGGGTTAAAAAAAAATTATCTTGTTTAATTCAGTCTGAGTATTAGCACACCCAATATAAACAGATTTCTTCATTAACACTATACATGTACTCTATTTACACTTAGATCCATTGTATTTTGCTTGAAGTTATCACGGTTCAGAATATCAACTACTATTACACACAGAGTTTCCCGAGATTATGACAAATCAGTTGTTACAGACATCATTATAAAATCAGTACAGTGTATCTAGGTTTCGAAAATCATATTGCGACAGCTAGCTAGGTACCTGAAGCTATGTTTAGTAGGTACTTTCCGTCCAAACACAGGTGTAGGCAAAATAATGGGAAAAGGTGCTATACCTCTTTGTTTTATACGCTTGATAAAAGTATTTACCTTTATAATATTTTATAAGCGTATTTGTGGATACTTCCGGAGTAATACCTTTGATATGGTATGATACGAGCTGAAGTGCATGAAACTTATTCTGGCAAAATACATCATTATGTATCAATTACTATAAATTCATGATTGGTGCAAGGAATTAAAATCCGCGTAAAATTGCGGAAAAACATATCTTGTGGATTTTAAAATCTCGCCTTTTTTGGACAGAGGTAAACTAAATAAAGCTATGATAAAAACTAGGCGTTCGCGATTTTTATATTCTCGCGATTTGATGCAAATCAGTTGAATCATAGAATAAATAAGGGATCTGCTGTATATGTACATTGTTATTGAATATGCGTCCATGTACTTTGTATCAAAGTTCTCAGTAGTTCCTTCTCTATTACTAACCAGTCGTCTGTAGCTGCATTATTTAAGATTTCTAAATGATGAATAAATTAGATATTTAGAAATATATTTATATATGACAATGATATCGATACGTCTAAACATTAATTTTCTTGAAGAAAACATTTTTGAAAATACTTTGTGATTTTAATATTTGTGCATTTATATAACCGCATAATAACGCAGAACATACAAAACAAAGTAAATACTCCATATATGGCCACAACTGAAATTTTAGAAAATAAAAAAGAAATAATAATCAAATACACTTATGTGAAAAATCGCTTAAAATCTGAATTATGTCTTTTTCAAAATAAAATATAAGACTAAGGCTCTAAAATAAAATGTGTAATTATAGGAATTCCAAGTAACTAAAGTAAATAAAAGAAATATTAGTGATTACCAGAACTCATAGTCTTAGCAGCAACAGCAATAATTACTTACAACACGATAATTAACAGTAGTTATCAGCGATTCTCAGCACTGATAGTACAATATCAGTAAATATATGAAATTGTTCGTAAAAATTTCACTCGCAATATTTTAGGCCAGTAGTGAATTAAGTGTAATAGTACCAAAAGTATTACTTCATGCTATTCTTATACATGTAGTTTGAAAGAAATAACAGTACCTGCTGTAAGACTTCTTAAGTCTTGTGAAGGAAAAGTACTTTCTAATTTAAGATTTCTACAGCCTCTTGCTACATCACACAGCTCAATGCTACAGCTGCAATATCCTTGGCAATCATTTCCGAACGAAGGGTATGGGCATTCAAATGTACAGTCGATTCCAGTATATCCTGGCATGCATTCTGTATTGACATTATGTGTAAAAGATTTAAGCTCATTTTCTGTCAAAACGTTCCTTTTAATTTTTAAATCATTTTTATTTACTAAATTATCACTTACTAGGTTTTCAAGCGTGTCTGATTATCTTAAACAATAAAACGCTGCTTGGTTTATTCATTGAACATTAAAAACAGACATCTATATTGTTTTTGAAATTATCTAATATATACATGTAAAATGTAGGGAAATACGTTATGCAAATCAGTATGCAATGCTGATGATCGATAACCTCAGTATCTCTATATTTCGTTTTGCCGTAAGATTCACTTTCTATTGCTTCTCCATTTGAAGCCGGATTTCTCAAGAAAAAGAAATTTATTGGATAACCTATTTAATTGATTTATCAATATTATGAAACAACTTACTTTCGCACACATTGTTCGTGGGGTTCCAAATATAACCAACGCAGCATCATTTGAAGTTCCTTATATGATAAATTAATTTAAATGAAAGATAATCAAATAAAAAAATGGCAACAGCTAGGGCAGACAATACGATAGTAGTTATTACGTACACGGTTTTGTTATATTGCCGTTTTCTGAAAAAAAAAACAATTATATTAGAAAGCACACGTTTTCTTTTTTAATGCTCCTAATTCACACACATACGCGCACACACAATCACCACAACGTGTAGTGATGATAAAAAAAACCCAGGTTCAACATTTCTTCAATAAACGATTTCGGAGGAAAATTATTCGTTTTGTTTCAATCTGTCTTTAACCACTGAAAATATGCTAGAGAGACTTATTTAAAGAAAAACATTTTCTGAAAGGGGGTAAGCGTACACTGTCGTTACAGAATACGATACACGGGGGCACGGTAGATTAAATAATCTATATTATTTAAAAAACAAAACAACTTTACACTCGTTGATATAACAACAAATAAAATACATATATACTAGGCAAGAACTCAGATTAGAACGCTGACTATAATTACGAAATATCATATAAAGCGACATGTGTAGAAGAAAATTACCCCCGACTAAATTTCGTTGTTATTTTACTTGTACAAATTTCAAACGTAACGTCAGGCGGATTGATACGTTTATGACGTTAGTCTTACTATGGCGTAGGCAACCTTCTTTATACGGTATAAAATAATTTTTTAGGCAATCCGAAAACGCGTTACAGCCAACATTAAATTATAAACAATTATAACTAATAATATTTATGAACTACTTTAAAGTTAATATATGCATGCGAACGTATATTATAAACTTTTTAAAAGGGTCAATATTTCCTTTACTTCAAATGCAATTTTTTTTTTGTTCCTTGCTACTCATTTTAACATTTATAAGATGACTAAAATGGTTCAACACTGTTTGAAACGTAAAACTACGAATCTGTGCACATCTTTCAATCTTTGGTTTGATGTAAAGAGCGACGTAATGCATTTTAATTTATTTCAGGGCTATATTTCAAAATTTTTAGAGTAAAAATCTATTAATGGAGCATTAAGGATATGCATTGACCAGAATTGCAACTGATATGCAATGATAAATAAAGAATATTTCTGATATCTTATTGAAATATACTAATACTAAAAAATGCTGTTGAATCTTACCCATTACACACTGGAATGATATTGCCATTTACTTTAAAAATAATAGCAACGAGGACTAAACTTCCACTGTTGCACATGTTAAATGGTGCAGTATGAACTCTAAAACCTCGAAAACGTAATGAAAGCGACAAGAAAACAAACTTCCTTATATATGAATAAATTGTAGATGACATGGAAGCTTAAAAAACGTATTAAAAAATCAGTATTAAAATATAAATTATTAACAACATTTTGCAGTGGATATCATAGTTTATTTTATATAAATGTATATTGTTCTTATTTACCTTAAAACTTTTAAATTCATAATAACGTTTTCTAATTATTATTTACTTTTTTCCATTATTTATTTACAAAACGGAAACAAAAAATGTATTTTGAATAAATACATTTGAAAGTAGAATTTAAATTACTTTTTTATGATCCAAAAAATGAAATAATACATGTTTAAGTAAAATTTAAAAGACATCATGTGAACGTCTTGTTTTACTACATGTAAAACAAAATCATTTGTGAAATGAAAAAAACCGTATTGTAGTTCGGGCGAGCGTTTTGTATTGTGAAAGCAAAGCATGTAATAGCTATTCAACGACTGCATGGAAGATTAAAGAACGTAATATAAACAACCTGTAGGTTTAAAAGGAAGCTGGGCTTTGCAAAAATAGCTTAATATTTCAATTTGTTTCATTCAGTTTTCTCATAATGTATTTTGTAGTCTTAAGTTCGATCTTAAAACTTATTTTTAAGTTGTCCAAACGTTGACAGGATACATTTATAAAAAGAACTTGATTTCTTGCATTTTCATTTGGATTTAAAGAAGGTGAATCGATTTTGATGAAGTGCAGATATCGTATAAATGCATAATTATTACTAATATTTTCCGGCGTCGTGTTAAATTTGTATCGTACCCGTATTGTTCATAATTTCGTCAATGACGCAAATGACGTACTCGGGGGCCTATGAGGGTTTTAAAAAATAAAACGAAAAAACGTTAATAAAAAAAATGTCAATAATTTTAAGAATTACTAAATTAATATATAAATATGAGTGAGAAGAAATCATTCTTTGCTTTTTATGAGGAAATCATTAAATACTATCAACTATGTCATAAATCCCTCAGTGATTGGTTGATTTGATCTCGTCTCGACCACACTGATCACTTACAATACCTTAACAATGATTCCTTATTCTTTAAATGCCACACTCTTTTGAAATTATCAGTATGTGCTTATTTTTGACATATGTAGCGGACTCTCAAATAAATTTTTACAGTACAGTTATTACATATATGAAGCAAATAGAAATACGTAATAAAGATTGTTTTGAGCCTACTTTGGTGAATAGATATAAATATCACTGTAAGATAATTAATTGAACCAAAAGGCATTATGTTATTCAGCACTATCGTTTATAAATCATTAACGCAATAAACCACTTAAAATAACAACGACAACGTCAACAGTGTCAGGCTTTCTCCTTGATTTAGTGTTTTGAACATTATTGAACATTGGAATTGAAGTACGAGCAAAAATTGGAATATGGACAGGAAGTAATCTGATTTTCGCAAAATGAACATCCATTATTGGTTAGACTATGAACAAAGTTTAAAATTTATCAGTAAATCTTTGGTCTTACATGTAAGTCCCCAGTTAATTTACATTGCCCTATGAATGGGCCTATTTTATTTACCAGAAAATGTATATTTAAGTGCCTGGTGTTACGGTCGCAGGTTTGGGGAAGTGAGAGGCATAACATAAAGTTACAACGAGACACATGTTGCACGTACAGCTCCTGCCATTTTATTACATACCGGAAACTGCAATCAATATATTAAGAAACACCCAAAACGTACAAGACATAATAGTTCCGGATTTGTGACTTGAGTTCACTGACCTGACACCTAATATATAACACCCCCGCCCCTAAATTAAAATTGATCCCATAGAGCAATTTTAGAACAGGTCAGTAATATCAGTCCACAAAGCAGTATATAAAATGCACACAAGAAATTAAGACACAGTAATATGGTTTAGAGACAATGAACACAAGATGTAAACTGCAAGAATCACGACATTCATTATAAAAAATAGATACTTTCAATGTAATCCAACATTGACCATTGCATACAAAGAGGATATTTTACACAAAACTCATCTCTGCATCAAATAACCAGGGGAAATGTTAGGTACCCATCAAAGATTGTGCAATCTATAGCATGATATAAACAATGAAGTCAAGTTCAACACAACAAATGTCATCAGGCCTGAATAATGAAACAATGTGTAGAATGAACAAGAAAGCATGTCAGAAACATATAGATTCCTAAATACACAATAAACATAATTTCTGGTATATCCAATCAAAGTATATCAATGATTTATAAAAATGTACCCAAATGCAATGTAATTCTTGTAACTCTCCACAATTTTGTTTAGTGCAAAAGCTCTGACAAATGATTAACATCTCATAACATGAAACAACATTCTATCTGAATGAATGAAAGCATGAAAAAGGAAATAAAGGATATATATGAATTCACAAATCCAAAACCAAAATAAATTAACAAATTCAAAAACATGTCATTTCTTTTCTAAACACATGTAATATTGCACACCCAATTACATGCCTCAAGTCAAAACATGTAATCAATAGCATATGCACATACTATTCCTTAGCTTGTATAATCTATTTAGCATTGATATGCATAAAAAAAAGAACTTTTCAAACAGATGCAATAATGTCACAAACAACAGATTGTAATGGGTGTGATTTCACAAATTTTTGTGCAGTATCATTTAAGTCCTCATATCTAACCCATGTAGCTTCTTGAAATGGTTCCCCCACGAAATGAACAAGGTATTCAACATCATAACCGGAACCTCTTTTAGCTAAAATGCTTTTAATCTTATAAAGAATGGTAGGCGAACAATGATCGGATGAAGAAATATCACCGAGATCTACACTGCTGTCCTGGTAACGGAGGGGTTTCCGAACAATGCGGCGTGGACGAGTAGACACACTAGTACTGGGCACGGGCTGTGGATCTGGATCCACTGTTGGCGGATCAGATGATTCCGACTGAGCGGCTGACTTTGAATGTATCTCCTGAGTACTGGTCATGTGATCGAACTGCATGGAATCATCAGACATCACTTGAGTATAAACAGTCTCATCAGATTCCTGGTTAAAATCAGAAGTTTCCACTGCTTGGTCCCTGTAGACTGAACGTGTAATCTAAAAGTAGTTCTCCGGTGTGGGTGCACGTACATAAGCATGCTTTAATCTGTTAACATGCACTGGTTTGTCTAAGGTTTTTTTGGTAGAAGGGTCAAAGAGCATAACTAGATGTATAGAAACAGTCTCCTTGACAACATATGGTCCTTTAAATAACTCTTGGAGTTTCTGGCCTATCCAAACAGGGGTTGACTGTAGAAACACATAATCTCCTGTAGAAAATGAGATGGGTCGACTCTTAGCATTTACTGTGTCCATCATTTTGGTTTGTGAAGCCTGGATGTGAGTCAGCATATCTTAATGAATTGTAGCCAATGTGCACTGAAGATTCTGCAGATATCCATGGATGTCTTTGGGTAAGGTTTTCAAGTCTATGGAAACACCGGACAGTGGGAATCGAGGTCGATGTCCATACACAATTTCACGTGGAGAGTATCCAGAAGTTGATTTCACTGATGCATTCATCGAGAATACTGTGGCAGGAAGGAGATCCTCCCAATTGTTTCTTTGGTCATTCATGTATGGTGTGAGCTTTGTAGCAAGGACATGATGACTTCTCTCACAAGCTCCTAAACAGTTATGAGCATAACTTGGAGTAAAATTCTGATGAATCTGCAACACATTACAAGTTCCTCTTGTAGCTTTGGCAATAAATTCAGATCCTCTATCTGATATGAAGGTGCTACATACTCCAAATGTACATACAAAATGAAAAATAGAAACACCAATGGAGAGTGCATCCGAGTTTGCAATGGGCACAGTGTACAAGAATTTTGAGAACAAATCAACAGCAGTAAATATGTAGGATTTCCCAGATGGCGTAACTGGAAGTGGTCCTTAGATATCCAACTCCCATACATCAAATGGTTTGGCGGGTGTTGGAAATGCTGTAATATTCGGTTTAGCAGGTCGTCTTAGTTTTCGCACTTGACATTTCGAACAAGATTTCACATAGTCTGATATTATTACTGTCATTTTGGGGAAGAAATAATGTTCTTGTATCCTATCTTGGGTTTCTTGTATGCCACAGTGACCACTAAAGAAAGAGTCATGGTAGATTTGCTAGACAGTTGGAATGGCTTCTTGCGGAAGGGCTAATTGATAGTGGCACATAGTCTTTGTCCGTTTTGATTTGGCGACCCGCGAGTGAAAAAAAAGTTATCAATGATTGCATAATCTGAACATTCTAAAATAATGCGCCAGGCCTCTTTTTGTCCATCAGGTAACTTGTCGCTTTTCATGTAATCAATGATAAGTTTATAGTAGGCATCATTACCCTGCATTTCACGAATAGATGAACGAGTCAATGTTGTGTGCTGGAATATTTCACAGCTGGATAGGTCATCAGGAAGAGCATTAGAGGCATCATCAGATGGTTGAGCTAGCTGGTCCTGTAAATGTTCATCACTGGAAAGTTCAGTTGAAACATTGTAGAAGTTGTTGTCTACTTCAGGTTCTGTAGAAATGTGATTATTTTTGGTGTTGACAACACGAGTTTCTGATTCAGTTTTTGTGACATCATCGACTTCAGTTATGAGAATAAAAGGATCACACTGAGCTTCAAGTTCAGTTGTTATGTTCAATGGGTCACAAACGGGTTCTGTACATGTATGTTGAGTTGCGCAGTTTTTTCTCACAAGTGTCAGAGTGTTCACTAGAATTGCTTGTACAAGTGTCAGGATTGTTTATAATGTTCTCACAAGTGTTCAAACTAGTGTTGGACTGAGAAATATTATGCATATAAGGTTTGAATTTCTGAAACTGCGGTGATGCTTTCCCTTTGGTGTGTAAACGGTGAGTTTTCCTTCGTCTGATCGACATAACATCCATGTCCTTTGTATCAGCGTCATAATCCGGATTTTGGCGACATGGAATTTCTGTGATTATGGATATTTTATTTATTTCAGGCTCGCTCTTGTTTGTTCCAATAAGGATTTCTGTCAAAAGTTCTCCCGAAGGTAAGTCACACCTGTAGTATGTGCATCAGTCATGTACGGAAAGTACGGATCCTCCTCGACTGGACTAGAGTACATCACTCCAAGGTCTGCATTAGGGTGACAGCGAGATAACGAACCTGGAACTTCCATCTGTATAGCTGGTTTGTATTCAATAGTAAGGTCAAATTGTTGAAGAATAGCAATCCAACGTTCATATAAGGCGCCACGCAACTGTTTTTGAAATAAGGGCTGTAATGCTTGATGATCACACTCTACAACGAAATGGCGTCCACGAAGGTAGGAAGCACAGTCTTGTACACTGTATACCATACCAAGTAACTCAAGCTTAGTAGGTTCATAACTCTGCTGGTATATGTTGAGTCCTTTGGAACCAGAGCGTACAACGTGGCGAGTACCGTCTGGGGATATCTGTTAGAGCATATACCCCAATCCTCTGCTTTAAGTGTCAACGGCTAATCTAAATTCAAGTTTGTAATCCGGAAAAGCTAAAGCTTCGGAATTGATGAGAGCGGATTTTAGATTGTCAAATGCACTCTGATGTTCAGTAGTCCATAAGAAACTTGCAACTTTCTTAAGCAAATGATTCAGTGGGTAAGCAATATCACTTTAGCGGGGGATGAACTTACGGAACCAGTTGAACAAACCCATGTCTCTAAGTAGCTGCTTCTGTGATGTGGGTATCGGATATGCACGGATGATATCCAAACAAGCCGATGGTGGTCGTATACCATCTTTGGAAATGTGATGTTCTAGAAATACCCAGTGGTCTCTTGCAAATGTGCACTTTGTGGGGTTCATTTTAAGTCCTGCGTCCCTTAAACGTTGGAACTTTTCACATAAGTCAGACAAGTGCTGGTCAAATGTATTAGAGCAAACAATAACGTCATCTAAGTAACACAAAACAGATTTGTATGTCAAGCCACGCAAAAGTTTGTCCATTAGTAACTGAAAACTATTTGGGGAAGTTCTTAAACCCATTGGTATGCGCAAAAAATTTGTAAGTACCGAAACAGGTATAAATGCTGTAAATTTGGTAGATTCCTTGGCTATACCCATCTGGAAAAATCCAGAACTTAAGTCTATTGATGTAATAAAGTGAGGTTGAGTCACATTCAACGATTTAATAAGTTCCTGGAGATTTGAAATGGTAAACCTAAAAGACTGCGTCTGTGAATTTAGGTAACGGAAATCACAACAAAATCGGTAAGAGGATAAATTTTCTTCCTTAGAGGTAGTAGATTTACCTGAATCAGGTTTTCTTCTCTTAGAAACAAGTACAATAGGACTAGATATGGGTATGTCTTCCTTTTCATTTTACAGGGATAATAATACCTTGGTTCAATAATTCAGTTAACTGAGTTCCGAGAACCTCCCTCTTATCATGTGAAAGTCTGTCGGGCTTATGATGTTTTGAAACAGCATTTGGTTGCAAATGAATCTTGTGTTTAACAAGAGATGTAAAACCTAAGGAAGGGTTTTCTTTTGTGTCAAAAATATCCCAAAATTGATATAAACACTCATGAACATATCAAACTTCACATCAGATACATTTTTCTGAGCAAAATCAAAATATGATATAAACTTTTTAAATTATTGCATGTTTTGTTTTCTTCAACAAACTAATTTGGCTGACCCTTGACCTTTTCAACATTGTTACAAAGATTGACATTCATACCCACATTTTTCTCATGACAATCAACAGGTAAAATGTTAAAAGACCCATCAAGAGTAACAAAATCAGCAAGTACTTTCCCTCTGTGTATAGTTACAGATGTGTCAGAAGGATTCAACATTTTCACTAAATACAATCAATATTATGTACAGTGACAACAAATTGAGCAACAACAAGGCCAGATTTCGACATAAATTTGCTGCTGGTACATACACCTTGTAACCATATAACAGTGTGTTTTGGCAATATACCCTAAACAATACATTCAAAATTTTGTTGAATAATAACACGTTGTTTACATTTCACTTTCAGTGTTCTAGAACCTATATAATTTGAGCAAAAATCAAGTACAACATTGTTTTTGCACATGAACTCTGTGCCAATAATCATTGGGTGAGAAGTATCCCGCATAACATGTACAAAAAGATCATGTTTATCATGCACTTAAGAGCAATTAACAATAGCAGTTCCTAAAACACAAACATGTCTTGAATCAGCAAGTTGAACAAAACTACTTGAGTTTTCATAAAAATCAGATTTCAAGTGATTAGGTAAACTTGTGTACAAAGACTCGGACATAACATTGATTGCACACCCAGAATGTAACAATGCAGCTATTTCTACATCATGAATATAAACAGGCAGATACATAAATTGTGAGTTAATACAATGAGTAGAATTTTCACAATCAGTGTCAATATTAGCACTATCTGTCTTTGTTGTTCTGGTTGGTTCTGGGCTGCGGTGTCGGTCGCGTATTACTGTCCTCCCGAGTGACCGCGGGACATGTCCCTCGGGACGTGGTAGTTTCCCTGGTTCAGCATCTGGACTGGCGCGGCTTGATACGGACGCTGTACATCTGCTCTCGGATTTACAGGAGGTGGCTGCGCGAATCGCATGCAACCATGCGCATCATGTCCGTATTGGTTGCATATTTGACACTGGACGTCTTAAAGTGCGGTTCTGTGTCCTGTCCATAGGCACTTGCGCTAAATGTGGCCTGGACCGTTACAACGATGACAGGTACTGGTACTTCTGGATCGGCGTGGTACGCTTGAAGTTTGGATGTGAAGGTGATCCTCCATCATCTTGCGGAGTTGCTGAACTTGTTCCTTCAAATCATCAACCTCTAGATCTGTTGAGTGCATGGAACTGGGCTTCACGGCGGATACCTTTGGAACAGATTGGAATCCTGGAAAATTCATACGGTATCCTGCTGCCTCGCCGAACTTGGCGGAAATGAGGGCTGCCTTCAAGGAATTGGCCATACCAGCACGAACGAAGAATGCCAATGAAGGTGGCAGACCCTCAATAAACTGGAATAACGGTCAAGCTTCCCAAGTCGTTTGCCTTTTTCAATAATAACACTGTGGACGTCTTCAAGTAACTGTGTTGCCCCTAGCTGAAGCTTGTTAAAAGCAGCGGATTCAACCATCAAAGCTGGGTCATATGCAGTATTGGTCGGAACATACTGTTCTCGAAATTTTTCTAGCAAGGTATCCCAGCACTGTTTGTTTGTGGATGGGAGTGAATAGAAGCAAATCTGTGCAGGCCCAGCCAGGTGAATGTGGAACGCAGCAAGTTTATTTGAAGGTTCATATATTGCAAAGTCATAAAACTCTCAAATTCAGCTAGATATTTCTCTGCATCCTCATGAGAGTATCCCGAAAATTTTCTAATTGACATTTTGTCGGTCATCATGTTTGGGAAAAACAAGGATGTTCTTCGGGTCACGTGTGGTCACTTGTCTTGGGTTGGAAGGAGTGTCACAACGATTAGAATCGCCAGATATCTCAAATTGGTAAGTATTACTCATGTCGGGGTTTAAAAGCTGATCGGGATTCATTGCCATGTAATAATGTTCAGTTTCACCAAGTTCACTTGCCTGATACTCGTATTCTTCCACGTGGTCGGGAATGGCGGGAAACGGTGCTAGGGTATCGTCCACTTCAATTACTCTGAACGTGTCATTCGCCGCTTTATATAGTAAACGGTCGTTGTAAATAGGTAAATTTGAATTCTCTACAATGTTACGGTTGCAAGTTTGGGGAAGTGAGAGGTATAAAATAAAGTTACAACGAGACACATGTTGCACGTACAATTCCTGCCATTTTATTTCATACCAGAAACTGCAATCAATATATACGGAAAAACCCAAACCGTACAAGACATAATAGTTCCGGATTTGAGACCTGACTTCACTGACCTGACACCTAATATACAACACTGGACAGGTTTGTGCAATATCTGTGGTGTGACGGAAAGCCTAATACTAGATGTACTTGACAATTCTTGTGCACCTTTTTAACTTTTTGATAATAAAACAATTGCGTTGGGTCTGTGAAACGATTAAGACGATGATAATATTAAGTGCTACAAGTGATGGTATTATGTGATTCCCCCCCCCCCCCCCTTATATAGCCATAACACAAAATACATGTATATAGCTGTGCTACATTGATGGGGAATTCAGGACTTGTCTTAAATATTTTTCTACGAAATTTCTGAAAAACAGACATAGCCGTATTGATGAGTGTTTTGAGTACCGAGGCTAGCTTCCAACAAATTAGATGCCGTCTCACTAAAACATGCATGTATTGCTTTGATACAGCAGTTCGAAATGTGCGGGGCGAACCCCAAAAAATGTTTGCACAATTCATGTTATCGCGAAAGTAAATCTGGTAAGGTATTCATTTTCCCTGGAATATATATATGTTTAGCTTGAAATAAAATGTTTTGTCTTAAACAAGCCAGTACTAGCGCCTCACTAAGCACTTAACAAAAGTATCATTAAAAGGAATTTTGTTAATAATTTTAACACCAGCTATATTATCTTAATGAAAAGGTATTGATTTTTTTGCAAGTGCATATCCCCAGGTTTCCACTGCAATAACAACCGGAAACAATTTCTTGAAAATTGATTGTAATCTTGTTGAAGCCTATGTCTTCCCATGTTCCATAGAACCGCGTTGTACCAAATACAGCCCAATATCCAAACTTCCCTGCAGCAACTGTGTACAGATAGATTTTTTGCGCCTTGTGCCAATCATCATTAATAAACATACTAGATTTTCCTTTAAAGTTGTCAATAAATTCACACCAAGCATTTAATTTAAGGTGGCTCGACACAACAATGCATTATTTGATGAATGGATGAAGAATCATTTTTGAGAAATGATTATACATAAATGACACCGATATCGGCTTCCAATTTTTTATATGAATTTTTGTTGTATTTTTTTAAAGAAACCGGAAACATCGTTTTAGCGGCGAACAGGATATTTAAGAACTAAAAATTTGGTATAAATAAATGCACAATACAATAATCTATAAATGTAATCAAAGACGGCTTTATAAATTTTTATAGTATTTTTGTAAAAAAAATATATATATTTATGAAAATAAAGAATTGTATATGGATAAAAACTGCAAATTAACTGTTACTGGCATTAAACAATTGATGTACAATCATATTTTAACAAGAAATTGAAACAAAATTGTGAAATTAAAGAAAATTTGAAAATCTTAAAATCGGACCGATCCCAATTGTTATTAAACTGATCCCGAAAAAAAAAAATCTTATAAAGTTAGAATAAATATCACAATTTTTGCTAAAAATTCAGGTTGTTTAGTTGCAAAATAGTTCGGTCATTAAATGGCCCTATAATTTACATCAATTACTTAGATTAAACTGCAGTATTTTTGAAAAATCTCAATTTCAAAATAATTCTGATAGGAATCAGTTTCTTTTTTTTTATCATCAATCGAGATCGGTTAAAATTTGGTAAATGGCATTTTTTCTAAAATTTCGGATTTTCATTTCAATTTTTTTGTAAAATATCATAGTTTAGAAAGTACACTATGTGACTATATGTTATTCTTTAAATTCTATCTATAGATTAAAAAGATATTAAAGAATTACAATTTTGATTTTCAGAAATATGCTTGAAAAATTTATCTTTGGAGTGTATTTATTCATGATCATATTACACATTAATAAACACTAAGTTTTAAGCTCTAAAATACACTGTTTTTGAAACAGTTTTTCCCATTTTACTGAAAAAATGCTTTTTTTTTTTTTTATAAAATAACTGAAAGCCGATATTGATCTCTGTTTTGTGGAATCATATTTTAAAAAAGATTCTATATCGATCCATCAAATGAAATTTTGGTGTGTCGAGGACCCTTAAGTCTAATCTAGCCTGTGAATTCATGCAAATTCTAAAATGAGGTATTTAACACCTCTTGTGAGTGCAATGAGCCATCGTAAGAAAGACATGCCAGGGAAAACAACGCAACAGGCAATATTAAGCAAACTATCAATAATTAGGGGGTCGCGCAGATACATTTTTTGTGTCTTTTTACAGAGTGCAAATCATTTTAAATTTTTACATTTTTTTGTTTCGGTAACCTAGCTTCTATGTTAACTGTATCTAGTTCTATTCCTAGGAAGGCTAATGTAGTCGATGGCCCTTCAAACTTTTCACCTTTAAGGGATACCTTAAAACAGCACACATTGTAAGGCTGTGCTAAATGTCTCAAAAATGGAGCAAGCCACATGTATTGAACACCCCAAAGGTAAGCACCTTTCATAATAGAAAAGCCCCGTTAAACTGTATACACAAAAACTCAAGATCATCTGGATAAACAGGTGATATGCGGAATACTGAAACAATATCTGTAATTGCTAATAAACAGTTTTCCCTAGTTTATTTATTTGTTTGATAGCATCATCTACTGTAAGTTGCAGATGAAACTGAACACAACTCATCAGTGATAAAATCATTTATAGAGACTCCATCTGTATAAGACAGCCTAAACTCACCAATTTCTTTTTTGGGCACAATGCCAATAGGCGATCATTGAAGATTAGAAAAAGGGGGATTAAAGGAATGCAATTTCACTAAGGGAATTTTCTTTCTGTATTTTTTTCTGCAACTATATTTCATGATGCTCAACCGATAATAAATGGTTACAAAAACATGTCTTCGACCCTGATATTGTATCTTGAAGCCTTGCTGAAACCAACTACACAGAAATATTCTTAAATGAGTATCATACTCTTCAAGAAACTGACCTAAAACAGTTACTCTAACTTGTGTTACTACTAGTTTATTTGCTTCGGGGGAATGCTGGTCGTTTACTTGGTTGTGATGGATTGGCAACTCTTGGATTTGACTTATATCCTCATGTGCAGTGCAAGATTGAATGTGTTTTTTCTACATTGGAAGGAACTTTGTTTATATTGGCATTTTTTGGTTAGAGTTTTCCATTTTTGGGGAATGCATAGCTAAATCCTTTTGGAATTGTATACCTGTCTGGAACCCTTTGCTGGACATGTTTTCCACAAAAATTGAATTGGGTTAGGGATTGACAAAAAGTGTTGGCCATTACCCAATAACGAAGCTGTCCCCAGGGAATCGACCTATATAGTTTCTCACCTGTTAATTATGTTTAAGCCATGCCAATCTAAAACTTCTACTTTCTGCGGCTTTATAGGTATGTTGCAACCACTATTGAAATAAAACCACTATTGAAATAAATTATTTCA
>WFKH01011925.1:2413862-2426791 GCA_016163765.1 Magallana hongkongensis | reverse complement strand
ACTGCGGCAGAAGACTTTCTACCATCTCTGAAAATTTGAAAGTTCTATCTTAAATACTTTTGAAGAAAAATCGTAAACAAGCGAAAACATAAAATCTTTAATATCGCGGGACCGGAAGTGAGGACCAAAAAAATCTCGTGTAATTTTCTTACAAATTTAGTCATGATTAAGATCTGAAAGTTTCATTAAAATCGGCTGAAGCGTTTTTGAGAAAACGTGGGAGAAAAAAAAATAATAATAATAATAGAGGAAAAGAATCAAAGCAATAACAATAAGGTCTTCCGTTGGAAACGGAAGACCTTAATAATAATAATAATAATAATAGGGGAAAAGAAACAAAGCAATAACAATAAGGTCTTCCGTTGGAAACGGAAGACCTTAATAATAAGAAACAGTACGAAAACAATAAGGTCTTCCGTTGGAAACGGAAGACCTTAACTAGATCTCGTTACGAGTAACGAGTAGGTCTTCCATCCGATTTGTTTTATATGATGCGATGAAATATCGATACTTTCTGCAAAATCTGAGATCTCGTTGAAACTAGGATTTTTGTCTCGGAACCGGAAACGGGCGAACGGAAGTGATTAATGAAAATAAAAGCTGGTATTTTTTTGTACATTTGCCTAGTATACATCACTCTTTATTAGGCTAGATGAAACACTCAAGAAAGTCTGTTAAACTTGTTAAAAACATGAATTGTTTGAATCCATCCGATGAGAACCGGAAGTGACGGTTGATTAAATAAAACCCGTTAAACACATCTTCTACCAAATGTCTATCTTTCATAAAAGTTTCATGTCTCAATCACTTACAGTGACTAAAATCTCGCGGGTATCAAATTTGTAAAACGGAAATCTACCTAAGATATTTGATATATCTCACCGGAAGTAGAATATGTTTGCTTATTTAACATTGTATAGATAACATATATAAGATTTTATACTGATATATTCATTCCATCTAAAATAAAAAAAAAATTAAAAAAAATAATTTTTCAAGTGCTTCTGGTGACGACCGGAAGTTATGACGAATTAAACAAAATAATGTTAACACAGATACATACTTAGGGCTATCATCCCACAAAGTTTGGTTGTTCAACTCGTCACCGTTTTTGAGATCTTGTGGAGTCAATGTATTTTTGTATCTTGACACGGAAACGGACAAACGGAAGTGCTCAGTGAAAATAAAAGTTAGTATTTCTTGAACATTAGACAACTGTACTTTATTGTTTATCAATTTTACTAAAATTGTCAGAGAAAAACAGTTACAATTTCAAACAACTTTATTTGTTTGAACCATTCCGGTGAGGACCGAAAATGACGGTTGGCAAAATGAAAGCTGTTTAAAGCGTTATCAATCACATGTCTATCATCCGTGTAAGTTTCGTGTCTTGATCACTTGCACTTTCGGAGATCGCGTGGGTAAACCATTTGTTTAAAAAAGGCTGTCTGAGATATTTGAGATATCTCACCGGAAGTAGATTTTTTTGTTTATTTAATATCGGATAGATAACATATGTAAGGATTTATACGTATATTTCAATTCTATGTGAAATAAATCAAATGCGTAAAAAAAATAATTTTTGAAGTGCTTCCGGTGACGACCGGAAGTTATGACGAACAAAACAAAATAGTTAACACATCTACAACTATAGGTCTAATATCCTATAAAGTCTGGATGCTCAAGTCTTTATCGTTTTTGAGATCTCGATGTCACTAGCTTTTTGTCGCGGGTCAGGAAACGAACGACAGGAAATGAAGTTTGAAAAAAAGAAAAAAATTCTTGAGATATTATTATTCTCTATCACTCCTGCAAATTTTAAGAAAATATGTCCAGTCATCTCTGAGATATTTTGTGGACAAAAAAAGGGAATTTTTTTATTCAAAATTTGTGCCCAATTTTTGGGCCTAGACGAGCTCCAAAATATGACGCCACTGGCGTAAAACAAAAACAATCGGCACAACTTCAAACTATGGTCTACCTATCTTGAAAATTTCATAATTATATCTTTGATAGTCTCTGAGTTTATGCGTACACAAAATTTGTCGTATAAAATTACAAAATCGGCCGTAAATCAGAACCAGTAGTGACGACGGCAAAAATTTTCAAAACAAAATAAATGCAGGTCTTTTACAATCATTTGTGAAAAAATGATAGAAATCGGTCGAATAGTTTTCGAGAAATCGCATGCACAAAATTTGGGGAAAAAAATAATAACTAGATCTCGTTACGAGTAACGAGTAGGTCTTCCGCCCGATTTGTTTTATATGATACGATGAAACATCGATACTCTCTGCCAAATCTGAGATCCTGTTGAAACTAGGTTTTTTGTCTCAGGACCGGAAACGGACGAACGGAAGTGATTAATGAAAATAAAAGCTGGTATTTCTTTTACATTTGCATAGTGTACATCATTGTTTATCAGGCTAGATGAAACACCTAAGAAAGTCTGTTAAACTTGTTAAAAACATGAATTGTTTGAACCCTTCCGGTGAGTACCGAAAATGACGGTTGATTAAATAAAACCCGTTAAACACATCTTCTACCAAATGTCTATCTTTCATAAAAGTTTCATGTCTCAATCACTTACAGTGACAAAAATCTCGCGGGTATCAAATTTGTAAAAAGGAAAGCTACCTAAGATATTTGATATATCTCACCGGAAGTAGAATATGTTTGCTCATTTAACATTGTTTAGATAACATATGTAAGATTTTATACTGATATATTCATTCCATCTAAAATAAATAAAATAAGAAAAAAATAATTTTTGAAGTGCTTCCGGTGACGACCGGAAGTTAAGACGAATCACACAAAATAATGTAAACACAGATACATGCATAGGGCTATCATCCTACAAAGTTTGGTTGTTCAAGTCGTCACCGTTTTTGAGATCCCGTGGAGTCAATGTTTTTTGTCTCTGGACAGGAAACGGACAAACGGAAGTGCTCAGTGAAAATAACGTTAGTATTTCTTGAACATTAGACAACTGTACTTTATTGTTTATCAATTTTACTAAAATTGTCAAAGAAAAAAAGTTCACTTTCAAACAACTTGATTTGTTTGAACCCTTTCGGTGAGGCCCGGAAGTGACTTTTGACAAAAGGAAAGCGGTTAAACGCATTTTCTATCAAATGTCTATCATCCATGTAAGTTTCGTGTCTTGATCACTTGCACTTTGTCTTTCTGAGATCTCGCGGGTAAAACATTTGTTTAAAAAGGCTATCTGAGATATTTGAGATATCTCACCGGAAGTAGAATTTTTTGTTTATTTGACATCGGATAGATAACATATGTAAGGATTTATACTTATATTTCAATTCTATGTGAAATAGATTAAATGCGTAAAAAAAAATATTTTTTAAGTGCTTCCGGTGACAACCGGAAGTGATGACGAACAAAACAAAATAGTTTAAAGACATCTGGAGCTATAGGTCTATAATTCTACAAAGTCTGAATGCTAAAGTCCTAATCATTTTTGAGGTCTTGATGTCACAAGCTTTTTGTCGCGGGACAGGAAACGGACGACAGAAAATGAATTTTGAAAAATTGAAAAAGAAAATGCCTCGAGATATTGTTATTCTCTATCATTTTTGAAAATTTTAAGAAAATCTATTGATGTCTGAGAAATCTTGTGGATAAAAAAGGGAACATTTTTTCAAAATGGCTACCCAATTTTCGTGCCCAAGCATGCTCCAAGAAATAGCGCCACTGGCGTAAAACAACATAATAGTGCACAACTTCAAACTATTGTCTACATATCCTGAAAATTTCGTAGTTATATCTTTGATGGTTTCTGAGATCAGCTCTGCACAAAATAGGTCGTAAAAAATAACAGAAATCAACCGTAAATCGGTACCGGAAGTGACGACGTCAAAAATTTCAAAAACATATAAACTTCAGATGACCACCTATCATCTGTGAAAACATGGTTTGAATCGGTTTAATAGTTTCTGAGAAATCGCGTGCACAAAATTTGGAAAAAATAAAAGAAACAGTACGAAAACTATAAGGTCTTCCGTTGGAAACGGAAGACCTTAACTAGACGCTCGTTGCGAGCAACAAGAGGTCTTCCGTTTGATTGCACCATAAAGTAGACTAAAGGGATAGTTGTTCTTTTCTATCATTTCTTAACACTTCATCAAATTCCATTTAAAACCCTCTATATGAATTTCAATAGACATATAATTATACTTAAATTATACTTAAAAATTCGCTATTATTGTGATTTTTGATAAAATAAAATTGGAAATAAGTAAAATCTATCATTTCAAATATAAAATCATTATTCTTAACACAACTAAGGAAGAAAAACATTCGGCACTCGGGGACTGAACCCGGGTCGCCTGGGCATAAGTCCACCACTCTAACGACTGAGCTACGCGGACTCTCGCTTCAGAACTTTGTAGCCCGAAATCTCGAGAATGCGTGGATCGATTTTAAAAAGGATTTCATATTCTGAAGTTTTGAAAGGGTCTCTATCGAGTAAAAACATAAAAAAAATTCAAATCAAAAAGTTGAAAAATGACTAATTTATGCTTCCTTCCGGTGACGACCGGAAGTGACGGCGGACGTTCGGATATGCGAAGGGCACTGCGGCTGACGACTCTCTATCATCACTGAAAATTGGAAAGTTCCATCTTTTATAATTTTTTAGAAAAATGAGCCAGGAGCAAAAACATAAAATCCTTAATATCTCGGGACCGGGAGTGACGATCAAAAAAATGATCGACATTTCTCTTTCAAATTTTATCTAGAGCAAGATCTAAAAGTTTCATGAAATTGACAGAAGCGTTTTTGAGAAAACGTTACAGAAAAAAAATAATAATAAAAATAACTAGATCTCGTTACGGGTAACGAGTAGGTCTACTATGATACGATGAAACATCGATACTCTCTGCCAAATCTGAGATCTTGTTGAAACTAAGTTTTTTTTGTCTCGGGACCGGAAACGGACGAACAGAAGTGATAAATGGTAATAAAACCTAGTATTTCTTGTACATTTGCCTATTGTACGTCACTGTTTATCAGGCTTGATGAAACACCCAAGAAAGTCTGTTAAACTTGTTAAAAACATGAATTGTTAGAATTCTTTCCGTGAATACCGGAAGTGAGGTTAACAAAATAAAACCCGTTAAACACATATTGAATCAATTGTCTATTATTAATAAAAGTTTTGTGTATCAATCACTTACAGTGAATAAAATCTCGCGGGTATCAAATTTGTAAAAAGGAAAGCTACCTATTTGATATATCTCACCGGAAGTAGAATATGTTTGCTTATATAACATTGTTTAATTAACATATATAAGATCGTATAGTGATATATTCATTCTACGTAAAATAAGTAAAATAAGGGAAACAAATATTTTATGTGCTTCCGGTGACGGTCAGAAGTGACGACAAATCATGTTAACTCCGACACATACATAGGACCATCATCCCACAGGGCTTGGTTGTTCAAGTCGTCACCGTTTTTGAGATCTCGTGGAGTCAAGGTTTTAATCTCGGGACAGTAAACAAATTAACGAAAGTGCTAAGTGAAAATTAAAGATTGGATTTCTTTAACACTGGATAACTGTACTTTATTATTAATCAATTTTACTAATATTTTCGAACAAAAACAGTTAAAAATTTCAAACAACTTGATTTGTTTTAACCCTTCCAGTGAGGACCGGAAGTGACGATTGACAAAATGAAAGCGGTTAAAGGCATTTTCTATGAAATGTCTATCATCAACATAAATTTCGTGTCTTAATAACTTGCACTTTCTGAGATCTCGCGGGTAAAACACTGGTTTAAAAAAAAGGCTTACTGAGATGTCTGAGATATCTCACCGGAAGTAAAATTTTTTGTTTCTTTAACATAAAATAGATGACATATGTAAGGCTTTATACTTATATTTCAATTCAATGTGAAAATAAATTAAATGCGTAAAACATAGTTTTTGAAGTGCTTCCGGTGACGTCCGGAAGTTATTACGAACACAACAAAATAGTTTGAAGACATCTACAACTATAGGTCTATAATCCTACAAAGTCTGAATGCTCAAGTCCTAATCATTTTTAAGATCTCGATGTCACAAGCTTTTTGTCGCGGGACAGGAAACGGACGAGAGGAAATGAATTTTTTTTAAAAATTAAAAGAAAATTTCGAGATATTATTATTTTCTATCATTACTGCAAATTTCAAGAAAATCTATCAAGCCGTCTTTGAGAAATCTTGTGAACAAAAACAGGGGAATTCTTTTTTCAAAATTTGTACCCAATTTTCAATCCATGGCGAGCTCTAAAAAATGGCGCCACTGGCGAAAAACAAAAACAGTTGGAACATCTTCAAACTATGGTTTACCTATCCTGAAAATTTCATATTAATATCTCTGATGGTTTTTGAGTTTTTGTGTGCACAAAATAGGTCGTAAAAATGTACAAAATGGCCGATAAATCGGTACCGGAAGTGACGACAGAAAAAATATCAAAAATGTATTAAGTTCATATAAAGTCCAATCATCTGTGAAAAATTTGTGGAAATCGGTCAAATAGTTTTCGAGAAATCGCGTGCACAAAATTTGTGGAAAAGAAAAATAATAATAACTAGAGCAAAGCTCGTTGCAAAGCAACGAGTGGGTCTTCCGTTAATGTCGAAAGAAAAGCTAGATATTCCTGTAAGAAGCAGAGCTCTAAAACCAATACCAGGAGTAATTAAAACACAAAAAGATATAAAAAATCGAATAATTCTTGGTACGACTTAACAAAATCCGAATGACTTTAAGTACGAATTAACAAAAACCTTAACGATTTAAAGAACGACTTTTTTCTAAGTAGCTTAACAAATTTTTCTAAGTAGCATATTGTTGAGAACATTATTGTAAGCATTTTTTGTTCTACAATGCTTTTCAAAATATTTCTCCTTTTTTAGATATTAATGATCAAAGTTTTGGACTTCTGGCCCCTTGAAACCCCTAATTACGTAACATACAGTCATTTCATGCATATCTTTTACAATTTAATGCTATGCTATGGTATGCGATTTTAATGATATGCTATGACATTTTAATGCAATGCTATGAGATTTGTATGCTATGCTATCAGAAATTGAAATGGAGGGCTTAATGAAATGGTATGCTATGCTATGCTATGGTATGCTATGAGATTTGAACAAAAAAGCCTCCATACACAGAGGAGTTCCACACATTTGGAAGTAAAATGATAAAAAAGTCAAAGTTAACCACTAATCTGCAATGTGAGCATTTATTCTTTCAAAAAAAACACATTTGAAACCGAGTTAAGATCATGTTGTATGCTATGCTATGGTATGATATGACGAATAAGATTTTATGAGATTGTATGCTATGGTATGAGATTCCAATGCTATGCTATGAGATTTCAATGCTATGCTATGCGATTTATATGCTATGCTATGCTATGGTGTATGTTGTAAAAGATATGCTTGAACTGACTGTATGACTAAGGTGTGGTACTGTATAGATGAACAGATGAACAATAAACATTTTTTCCCTCTATAATTGATAACAAATTATTGTTCAGTAAAGAGTTATTGCAAAAAGACTTTAGAGCCCTCTTGGCCCCTAATTTGAGGGGCCAGCCCTTTTTTCTTGAAATCAAATGAAAGCCCGTGGAAATTGAAACAACTTTTGCATTAAATGTTTTAACAAAATATTTATACATCAAAAGATATTAGAGAAAATGTTCGAAAATTTCGTGAAAAAATTTGGTCTTAATTTTCAGGTTCAGGTGAGCTTCGAGGCCTTACGCAATTTTAATAATTGGAAGCAGGGGGTACAACTTCAGACTTTAATCTACAATCCTGGAAAAATTTCAAGCTTCTATCTTGATTAGTTTCGGAGGAGATGCGTGGACAAAATGACCCTTAAAATTTACAAAATCGCCAATATCTGAAACCGTAAGTGACTTCATTATGTGAAAATTTGACAATATGTAGCGATGATGATGCTTAATTAGTCCTGAAAATTTCTTGCAAATCGGTTGAATAGTTTTTGAGAAATAAAGCTCCAAAAAGGTCAGAAAAAGAAACAAAAGAATAACTAGAGCAAAGCTCGTTGCAAAGCAACGAGTGGGTCTTCCGTTAATGTCGAAAGTAAAGCTAGTAGTTCCTGTAAGAAGCAGAATTCTTAAACCAATATACATGAAAAACTAAAAAAAAATAAAAAATCGAATTATTCTTGGTACGAGTTAACAAAATCCGAATGATTCTATGTACGAATTAACAAAAACCTTATCAATATCAAGAACGCATTTGCAAATAAAAATCCGAATGTGTTTTAGTACATTTAGCAATATTCGAATTATTTTAGGTACGAGTTAATTTAACTTTGAACATTACACTATTTTCTTAACAAAGAATGTGGAATCAAAATTTCGGGAAAAATCAATTTTTAAACCCCTATATCTCTGTAATGAATCGTCCGATTTTAAAACGGATTTCAGATTTGAATTAAGCCTTATGAGTTGAACATTTTTGCTTCTATAGTTATTTATAAATTATTTTTCAGTAAAAAGTTATTATTTAAAGACTTTGTAGCCCTCCTGGCCCCTAATTTGAGGGGTCAGCCCCTTTTTCTTGATATCAAATGAAAGGTCTTGCAAATATAAGCATATTTTATGTTCAACAACTGTTCACGAATTCTTAACCGTTCTAGAGATATCTGAACAATTGTGTTTTAATGGCCGACCCTTAAACTCTTTACTGGGGCCACCAACAAAAAAGTTTTAGGTATTATATTATTAAAAACATTATTTTGAGCAACTTTTCTTCTACAATGCTTTTCAAAATATTTCTCCTTTTCTAGCTATTAGTGATCAGAGTTTTGGACTTCTGGCCCCTTGAAACCCCTAATTACGTAACATATGACTTAGGTATGGTACCGTATAGATAAATAACTGTACAAAGAATATTTTTGCTTCTATAATATATAACAAATTATTGTTCAGTAAAAAGCTATTATCAATAGACTTAAGAGCCCTCTTAGCCTCTAATTAAAGGGGCCAGCCCTTTTTTCTTGATATCAAATGAAAGCCCGTGGAAATTGAAACAACGTTTGTATTACATGTTTTAACAAAATATTTATACATTAAAAGATATTAGAGAAAATGTTCGAAAATTTCGTGAAAAAATTTGGTCCTAATTTTCAGGTTCAGGCGAGCTTCGACGCCTTGCGCAATTTTAATAAATGGAAGCAGGGAGGTACAATTTCAGATTTTAATCTATAATCCTGGAAAAATTTCAAGCTTCTATCTTGATTAGTTTCGGAAGAGATGCGTGAACAAAATGATCCTTAAAAATTTACAAAATCGTCAATATCTGAAACCGGAAGTGACGTCATCATTTGAAAATTTGACAATATGTAGCGCCGATGATGCTTAATTAGTCCTGAAAATTTGAAGCAAATCGGTTGAATAGTTTTTGAGAAAGAACGCTCCAAAAAAGTCAGAAAAAGAAAAAAAAAGAATAATATAGAAAAAGAAACCGTAGAATAACAAGAAGGTCTTCCGTTGGAAACGGAAGACCCTAATAACTAGAGCAAAGCTCGTTGCAAAGCAACGAGTGGGTCTTCCGTTAATGTCGAAAGTAAAGCTCGAAGTTCCTCTAAGAAGCAAAGTTCTTAAACCAATAAACATAAGTAACTAAAACAAAAAGGAAAAAAATCGAATTATTCTTGGTACGAGTTAACAAAATTCGAATTATTCTAAGTACGAATTAACAAAAACCTTATCGATTTCAAGAACGACTGAGCGAATACAAATCAGAATGTGTTTAAGTACGACTTAACAATATTCGAATTATTTTAAGTACGAGTTCATTTAACTTTGAACATAACACTGTTTTCTTAACCAAGAATGCGGAATCAAAATTTCCGGAAAAATCAATTTTTAAACCCCTATATCTCTGTAATGCTTCGTCTGATTTTACAACGAATTTCATATTTGAATTAAGCATAATCTCTTATTTTTGCTTCTATGATTAATAACAAATTATCGCTCAAAAATTTTTATTATTAAAAGACTTTGTAGCCATCCTGGCATCTAATTTGAGGGGCCACCCCTTTTTCTTGATATCAAATGGAAGGTCTTGCAAATATAAACATATTTTGTTCGACAACTGTTCACGAATTTTTAACCGTTCTAGAGATATCTGAACAACTGTGTTTTAGGAGCCGACCCTTAAACTCCTTACCGGGGCCACCAACAAAAAAATTTTAGGTAACATATTGTTAAGAACATTATTTTGAGCAACTTTTCTTCTACAATGTTTTTCAAAATATTTCTCCTTTTCTAGATATTAATGATCAGAGTTTTGGACTTCTGGCCCCTTGAAACCCCTAATTATGTAACATATGACTTAGGTATGGTACTGTATAGATAAATAGGTGTACAATGAATATTTTTGCTTCTATAATTAATAACAAATTATTGTTCTTTAAAAAGTTATTATAAATAAACTTAAGAGCCCTCTTGGCCCCTAAATTAAGGGGCCAGCCCTTTTTTATTGACATCACATAAAAGGTCTCGTAATAATTAACTTATTTTCTTCAAGAAGTGTTCACGAATTGTTGACCGTTCTAGAGATATTTGAACAACTGTGTTTTAGGGGCCGACCCTTTAACTCCTTACTGGGGCCACCAACAAAAATTTTTTAGGTATCATATTGTTAAGAACAATATTTTGAGCAACTTTTCTTCTACAATGCTTTTCAAAATATTTCTCCTTTTCTAGATATTAATGATCACAGTTTTGGATTTCTGGCCCCTTGAAACCCCTAATTGCGTAACTTATGATTAAGGTGTGGTACTGTATAGATAAACAAATGTACAATGATCATTTTTGCTTCTATAATGGATAACAAATTATTGTTCAGTAAAGAGTTATTGCAAAAATACTTTAGAGCCCTCTTGGCCCCTAATTTGAGGGGCCAGCCCCTTTTTCTTGTAATAAAACGAAAGTCCTTGTTAATCTGAACAACTTTTGCATTACATGTCTTAACAAAATATTTCCACATTAAAAGCTAGGGCTGAAAATGTGCGAAAATTTCGTGAAAAAAATTGGTGCCACTTTTTGAGCTCGGGCGAGCATCGGCGCCTTGCGCATTTTTTAAAATATCAAATAAATAGGATCATCTACAGACATTCATCTACTATCCCTGAAAGTTTGATGTTTCTATCACAAATAGATTTGAGAAGTTACGTGGACAAAATGGTCCTTAAAAATTCACTAAATCCTCAAAATCTCAAACTGAAAGTGACGTCATCAGCCAAAAATTTTATAATATCAAGTACGTTTGATGTTCAATACATCCTGAAAATTTCATGCAAATCGGTCGAGTAGTTCACGAGAAATCGCGTTCGAAAAAAGTCAGAAAAAAATAAAAAATAAAATAACTAGAGCAAAGCTCGTTGCAAAGCAACGAGTGGGTCTTCCGTTAATGTCGAAAGTAAAGCTAGAAGTTCCTGTAAGAAGCAGATTTCTTAAACCAATATACATGAGAAACTAAAACAAAAAGAAAAAATCGAATTATTCTTGGTACGAGCTAATAAAATCCCAATGATTCTAAGTACGAATTAACAAAAACCTTATCAATATAAAGAACGACTTTGCAAATAAAAATCCGAATGTCACAGGATGAATCTCTGCCATTCAGTTAACTGAAAGGTGACTGATAGGTAACTGAAATGTGGCTGAATGGCATAGCTATGCCATTCAGTCACCTTTCCAGACCATTCAGTTATCATTCAGTTGACTGAATGGCAGAGGTTCATCCTGTGTGTGTTTAGGTACATTTAACAATCATCGAATTTTTTTAGGTACGAGTTAATTTAACTTTGAACATAACACTATTTTCTTAACAAAGAATGTGGAATCAAAATTTCCGGAAAAATCAATATTTTAAACCCCTATATCTCTGTAATGAATCGTCCGATTTTAAAACGGATTTCAGATTTAAATTAAGTCTTATGAGTTGAACATTTTTGCTTCTATAGTTATTTACAAATTATTTTTCAGTAAAAAGTTATAATTTAAAGACTTTGTAGCTCTTCTGGCCCCTAATTTGAGGGGTCAGCCCCTTTTTCTTGATATCAAATGAAAGGTCTTGCAAATATAAACATATTTTGTTCAACAACTGTTCACGAATTGTTAACCGTTCTAGAGATATCTGAACAACTGTGTTTTAGGGGCCGACCCTAAAACTCCTTACTGGGGCCACCAACAAAAAAGTTTTAGGTACTATATTATTAAAAACATTATTTTGAGCAACTTTTCTTCTACAATGCTTTTCAAAATATTTCTCCTTTTCTAGCTATTAGTGATCAGAGTTTTGGACTTCTGGCCCCTTGAAACCCCTAATTACGTAACATATGACTTAGGTATGATAATGTATAGATAAATAACTGTACAAAGAACATTTTTGCTTCTATAAAATATAACAAATTATTTTTCAGTAAAAAGTTATTATTAATAGACTTAAGAGCCCTCTTGGCCCCTAATTTAAGGGGCCAGTCCTTTTTTTTGATATCAAATGAAAGATCTCGCAATTATTTACATATTTTGTTCAACAAGTGTTCAGGAATTGTTGACCGTTCTAGAGATATCTGAACTAATGTGTTTTAGGGGCCAACCCTTAAACTCGTTACTGGGGCCATCAACAAATTTTTTTAGGTAGCATATTGTTGAGAACATTATTTTAAGCATTTTTTGTTCTACAATGCTTTTCAAAATATTTCTCCTTTTCTAGATATTAATGATCAAAGTTTTTGAATTCTGGCCCCTTGAAACCCCTAATTACATAACATATGATTAAGGTGTGGTACTGTATAGATAAACAGCTGTACAATAAACAATTTTGCTTCTATAATTGATAACAAATTATTGTTCAGTAAAGAGTTATTGCAAATA
>WFKH01011925.1:2394548-2411331 GCA_016163765.1 Magallana hongkongensis | reverse complement strand
AGACCCTAATAAAGAAAAAGAAACCGTAGAATAACAATAGGGTCTTCAGTTGGAAACGGAAGACCCTAATAATAATAAGAAACAGTACGAAAACAATAAGGTCTTCCGTTGGAAACGGAAAACCTTAATAAAAAGAAACAGTACGAAAACAATAAGGTCTTCCGTTGGAAACGGAAGACCTTAATTATATCGAGAAAATTCAAAGCGTTCAGCCACGCCTACCTCATTAATACAGCGCGCAAACCATTCACAAAGCGTGCAGCTATTTTTAGCAAAGCGTACCGTGCAAGAAGTGAACCGTACCGTTCACAAAACGAAACGTACCGTTCACAAAGCGAACCGTACCGTTCACAAAACGAAGCGTACCGTTCACAAAGCGAAACGTACCGTTCACAAAGCGTTCCAAACCGAACCGTGCAACTGGTGTAGTAGCACGTTTCAGGGTCTGTAAAATTATACACGAGATTTGACAACCATAAAATATGTAAAATGGTATTTTAAAAAACACGTAAAAACTTAAATTTTGCAATTAAATTGCTACATACAGTAAGTTACAAGGAAAAACAAAATTAAAATGAGTCCGAATGACCTCTGTTTCAAAATAATTTAACATATGTCGTGGCATATCTTCCTTACGATAAACAAAACATGGATACCAATCTCGATATTTGTTTATAACATAATGATTGTTATTTTTTGTTCTTAAAACAGCTTTCGACTTCAGATATTGAACTTTATAAATATTATTTTGAGATCTCAAACTCTGAGTAAAGCTAATCCTTAAGGTAATTACCCATACGTTACAAAACAACATCTGACGTGATTCACGCGTTATTACGTCTTGTCCGTGCCCGATCTAATTGAAACCCAAACGATGTATTGGACAAAAACCAAGCTGACACAAACATTGATTTCTATTAGAAATGCTAAATACTGTGATCATATTTAAACTCATATTTAAACTCTTATGGTAACATGACTGGGTGTGTTGATTTATCTGTTTAAGCTAAATGATTTTTATTGTATACGCTTAGCAAGGAATATAAATAATTATATTTTCCCCAAAATATTGTTTTTAGAATTTAACTATACGTTAAAGAAAAGTAATTTCATAATTAATTAACAGTGTTTAAAACCAGTAAAATAGTTAAACAGCGTTTTGTTCTAAACGCATATCAGGTAATTAGTATCATCGCGTATGTTGCAGCAATTTCTAAATACCGATCTCGATCCATAATACATAAATTTACCGATATCTAAAGAAACCATTTTATGCGATTAAAATTAAACATTTAGATCAATGGTTTGTTCAAATCATATTTACTTTTTAACAGTAACATAAACATATAATTAGAGTGATGAAAAATTAAAACCGATGCAACGTTTCAATTCTACTAAACTGTTTTCAAAATAATAATAATAATAATTTGTACCAAAGGGGCACCCAATGTGATCCTGGAAAGGCCGATGCCGGGTTCATTTTATATTCAATTGATTAATGGCTTTCAGTGAATTCTCTTTAAAAATTTGTTTCATTTCATCTTATCTTTCTTATCTTTCAGCAAACTTTCCATTGATTAATAATTAAGCGAGTGTAACATGAAATCTATTTTCTTTTTTAAAATAATTCGTTAATTTAACATAGAATATCTGTCAAAAATGATATATTGAACGTCAAATGTAAGACTTAGATTGATATTCTCAATGTATAAAAAAGCAACATTTTTCGCAATCTGTTCTATTTTTCATAAAATGATGGGCCAGTCTCAGATATATTTTCAGATACATATTTAAGATATATGAAAAATTCTGTACATACCTCATTTTTGTAATGGAGGATAGATCATTACCTTTAGTTCTTATTTAAAAAAGAATACCTCTATAAAAAAAAAAAGCAATATGCGAGTAAAAATTTTATATCTAAGTATCATCCATTTAAATATTTAAGTACATTAAGAGGGTTGTTCGGAAATTATTGAGACTTTTTTTCATATTCATTTAGTAAAAAAGATAAACTCTTGAAATTTCACCAAAACGTAAATCAGGATAGAGACTATCAATGTAAAAAGTTTCTTATCAATGGCATGAATAGATCATTCCTGATAATCTGACCAACGTGCCTTCGTCCAGTGACCCAGCGCAACCGCAAACTTTTTGCAACGTCTTTTTAACGCTTCTTATTACTCCTGTGTTTTAAACACCTTACAAACGAACGGAAATAAGAATATTTTTTTTATCTCATCTTTTGATTTCATTTCAAGATGTCATCATTTACATTTTCTCCATTCTTGAATTTTCTTTTTGGGAGGGGGGGAGTGGAAATCAAGTTATTTTTAACCAAAAGTTTCAAAGTCTCCTGCAGTTATTTTGTACATATTTTAGAACTATTGACAGCAGTTAGTGTATCAAAAGTATTTGATAATTAATCCTTTTGTCTTAATTTTAGTCAAACAATCGGTGAAAAAATATGATAAACTGAAGCTCTATATCTCTTACCGTCGCAGAGTTTTTGTTTGGGCTTTTCACCCCTGCGAATGTGTTCGGAATGTTTTCTTTATCGTTGCTAAGTATGTAATAAATCCAGAGGTGCTCGAATGAAAGTTCACGAAACTTCGCCGAGATTTTTTCAGTTCCTGTGAAAATTCGAGGGGAAGTATAAGTGTTCGGATAATATGCTCAAACTACGTAAGTACAGGCCGTTTTTCATATCATTTCATACTTTGATTTATGTTAAAACATGAAAATCTTTTAAGATATATGTCTTATTTCATAATCTAGTGGTTATTTAAACTAAACGATGATATTCAGTAAAGAGTTATCGTTCGTGTTCAACCACTCTACACGTGGTTGAAAATGTCAACATTGGGTTGCTTGATAAAATCATAGCCACGTTCAATGCTTTTGGTGTGTAATACAATGCTTTTAAAAAAAAGAATTGATGTCTGTTTTGTATAAAAACTTAGTTTATCGAGCCATTTTCAAGTAACATTCTGCATAAAAAAGTATAGTCTGTTCCACTATTGATGCTATTACTAGGTCAGGCGCGGATCGAAAATTATTCCTTAGGCTGGATCGCTACTAAGCATGTTAATTGTTGCAACAGCAGAAAAAAACACTAAATTTTCTATTGTCACATTTATTTCTAGAACTCATTTTATCCACCAATTAATGAAGGTAAAGTCAAAAATCAATAAACGTCTAGATTTTATATTTGATTACAAGTACCTAGATTCTAGGAAATAGACTATAAACACGAGGCACGATTTTTACTCTGAAACTGAAAGGGTCAAATAAAACTACATGGTCTAAATTTAAATGACAATAACATTCGCAGGGGTGTTTTGCGTGGCCTCATAAGGTCTTCTGAGATTTCCGTCAGTTCAAAAATTCTACGTAGAGTCTTTGTCAGATTTCTATTGGTTTGTAAGTATATTTGTACAATATCCGTACTTTTTGAACATCTGTGAAACCGGACCAAAAGTTAGTCGCAAAGAATAGCAAAATGAACATGTTTAATCTGATTTCTATTATCATTAACTGTAATTCTACGGACACTCATAAAGTAGATGTTTAAGTTTTTTAATCTCAGAGTTCATGCCTGCGCCGGGTACCTCGACCATCGACTTGTTTATCTACCGTCGTAAACAAAATAATACATATTTTTTAATATTACTTTGTTTAATTATTTCTTGAGGTTTCTTTAGTGTTTATGTCAATTATAACCAAAATTCGTCACTCACTTAGAAAGGAAATATTCTAGTTGTCTCAATAATTTCCGAACAACTCCCGTATTTTTCATTTCAGTGAACTAAATTGATGTTGCTTTCTTTGTATATAATAAAATTTGAAACTATTAAGCATATGATAAATACAATAATATTTCGTCTTTCTGTATTGGTGTATATGTTTATGTTACTCATTAATCGACAGGCAAGTAGCTTCGCTTTTGAAAAGTACTCATCCAAAAATCTTGAGCAAAGAAAAATACCCCCAAAACACACAAAAAGTGAAACACTAGACAACTATTCAAAATCATGAAAAAAAAATGCAAGGTGTCTGCTATGCATTTTCTTCTAAACTATAATTCTATCGTCGTGAGAATTTCTAAAACTAAACAAAAAAAACCAATCAGGTTCTAACGCGCTCTCTGATAGACTTACAGAACTATTTTACACCGTATAAAGAATGTTGCCTACGTCATAGTAAGATTCACGTCAAAAAACGTATCAATCCGCCTGACGTTACGTTTGAATTTCGTACACTTTGATGTAATTTTAATGGTCAAATGAGTTTAATTTTTATTAGTTTTATACTATATAAAAATGTTTGGAACAGTTTACGCCTTTTATAAACAGCTTCGCGGTTCAAAAAGCCTAAACTGTCTCATCAGTTTGTTCATTTGTTTGTCCGACTGTCCTTCCGTTCGTCTGTCCGTCCGATATCTCTAATCCGGATCATATTTTCTCTCCTCTTGGCCTAAGCTGACTCATACTTCACTCACAGAGTGCTTATGTTCAAAAGGAGTGCAGTGACCTTAAACCATATTTCTAAGTCTAAGGTTAAGGCCATAGTAAATTACATGAAAAATCTTGTTTGGAGCATATCGTATCTTCCCTTTGTCCAACTAGCTCATACTTCACTCATAGAGTGCCTAGGTGAAAGGGTGTGCAGTGATCTTGAAATGAGTTTGTATGTCCAGGATCAAGTTCATATCGGACCACGCAAAAACGTCTTTTTTTTAGCATGCATACTCTCTAGTTAGTCAACTTTGACTCATACTTCACGTTATGTAAGCTCTTGAGTACAGGGTGTGCAGTTTCAAGAACCAATTTTGAAAGTCAAATGTGAAAGTCTCATTAGAATTATTTGAAAATTCATTGTCCAGGGCACATTTTCAGTCCCTTTGATCCAATATGTGAAAAAATGAGAATAACAAACCGTCAGCCATCTCAAAAATCCATAAAACGAAATACAAATTCAAAACAGAGCATCACGGACCTCCAAAAGATACAGGTAGGATCAGGTGTCTAGGAGGAGTAAGCATCCTCTGCTGACCGGTCACACCCGCCGTGGGCCCAATGTCATATCGGTAAAAATGTCATTATCGGGAAAAATATCGTAATTCGAAGAAAATATCGTGATCGGAAAAAACGTAGAAAAATACGTGGACAATTCGGTATTCAATTATCAGTCCAGAGCATGCAGAGCAATCACGGACCTCTGGAAAACCTCAGAGGCGGGATCAGGTGCCTAGGAGGAGTGAGCATCTCTGCTCAACTTGTTTGTCAGTAGCTTGCCTCGCCTAAAACTGTTCATACGAAGAGCATGCCCTTTCTTATCGAATTAACTGAGAGACAAAAACACCATATACAGGTGATGAAGGCATATTGCTACATACGTAAGGAAAGTTGAGTATAAAAAAATGGTAGTCATCGCGTTTATCTTTAATTTTTGTTGTTAGGTTACAATCAATGTCCATTTCCAGTAAAATATTCTAATATGAAACAGATGACGCATACTCTGTGATATGTTTTATTTCAAGTTCACTGAGATATATCGAGCCGACGTAAGTATGGAAATAACAATTGTTAATTGATGATATGCCGTCGATATACCTGAATGTTGAGTTGAAAGCCCGGCGAGTGATTTTTTTTCACGTACAAGTTTTTGAATAAAATCTGTTTCAAAAGAATACAAAAATAGGTCTGCTAACAACGGGGCACAATTGGTACCCATGGGAATTATAACAGATTGTTGGAAGACTTGATTTCCAAAAACTCCATAGATGTTGTCTATCAAAAACTCATGCATCTTTTTAATGTAAGATTTTGTGACCATAAAGTTTCTAATAATTCTTTAGATTTTTTAAGTATCGACATCTGATTCACACCACATCTGGAGTATATTGTTATACAGTACTCTTGAAGTTTCTTTTTCTAAGACAAGAGGCCAATAGGCCTAAACGGTCACCTGAGTACCATAGCCCATACACAAAATTGTCCAGGAGTCTCATAAATGCATTTAATTGAAGTTTCTCCTTTACTACCGTAAGAATTTAAGTAAGGAGTAAAGAGAGAGATTTGGTAGAACATTTACTGGAACCTGCTATATATATCTCTGTTTGTAAGGATTTTTTATGAAGCTTTGGAATCCAGTACAAATAGGGTAAATCAAATTAATTTTGTTTATTGGGGATATCAAAAAGATCCATAACCGATTTATGATTTTGAAGTATTTCTTGCTTGGAAAGGCTGCTATGGGTGTAAGTAGGATTATAGTGTCTAAAATCAAAATCTAGTTCTTTGAAAATGCAATTAATAAATGTGCCTTTTTCACTTCTGCTTTATTAAAAACAGAAGGATAAATGGATTTCATTTGACCTCTCAGTCGTTTAATACGAGATTCTAATATACATCTGATGCTTTTAACCCACTCTGACAAGGTATCAAGGTCGTCTTTTTAAGATTTTGTCCATCGCTTGGCGAAATCTTCAACATAAATCATGATATATATAAAATTACGACGCCATGTGAAGGATCTAGGATCCCTTAATGTTGGTCCTTTCATAATAAGTGATCTTAGGTCTTCGTTGTTAACTAAATTAACATGACCAGTAATGACGTGTCCGGCAGGACTATTGATGTAGGGTGAAGAAGAACATGAACATGTTGGAGTATCATCTTTCAGATTTTCGATATCAAGGTCTTGTAGAGTTTGTTTGTCATTGAAGAGTTTGGAAGCGATGGGTGAAGTATATTTGTAGGAAATACAAGGGGTTGACTTTATTTTAAAATATGGCGGAATGCATGAGTGAACTTTTTCCTGATTTAGAATATTGCATATATTAACGGCATCGATTCCCATGTTGGCATACTGCAACAAGAAAAAATAACGCTGTGCATGAGCAGTATTTTCTGTTTGTGTAGGCTCAAAAAGTCTCACACTTAACTCATATGGTGTCTGTGATCAAAGGGTATGCAGTTATCTTAAATCATGTTTGTAACTAAAGTGTCAAGGTTATATCGAATCACACAAAAATCCTGTTTTATAGCACATACATGTATACTCTCTACTAAGCCATATACACATAAACAAAGCTTGTTGGTGACTTTGAACCAAGTCAGAAGCAGATCTCTATAAATAGTTTAAGACCGTAAATTATTTGCTCAGGTTAAACAAAAACGCCTGTTTGTAGGGGGTAGTGAGATTTAATTAAAAGTTCTATGCCAGCTGGAAAATTTATCAGTTATAGATGTCGCTTCATTAATGTATGGGTCCCGGATTTCCTTAAAAATCAAACAAAATTGCTTAACAGGCCTGACTTGTGTACGTAAATCTCCGATTTTTAATTTTAATAACCAATTAAAGATAATTAAATGTATGCCTTATTTCTCGCCTGAAAAAAAGTCAACTCAAATATACATATTCATACACTTTCCATACAACCCGTAAGTTGTCTACAAAATATTTTCCTACACCAGTTATTTAAGTTCATTAAAGCATGTCCAGCATAATTGCTATTAAGGGGTAGTTAGGTTAATAATTATAATCATTTAGCAATTAATTATATGGACATCATCTCATTTGTGTTGAAATGTAAAAAGGTGTTAGCAATAACTTTTTACACGCTTATATATCTACTAGCATGTTTGGCGATGTAAATATTTTCCTCATTAAAGATAGTATTTGTCTTTTATTAAAATTCAAATTCGACAAAACAAATGAACGATTCTTTTTTGCTTCTTAACATAAGCATGACGTATTTAAGACATTGGTAAGTTTGCTTTATGTTACTGTATAAGACATATTTACGTATGACTTATTAAGGTCCTAAGATTCCGCTAAAGTCCTACTTATGACCCTACTTAATTAAATTCCTTAGCATGCTTTATGTTACGAGCCCCTGTTGACATTATCATAACCATATGCATTGTTAACAGACTGATAAAAAGTTTATACTCCAGCAGATATCAATCTAGAAGGAATATCATGAAGGTTTTTTTCCAGATGAGATTAGAGTTTCTGAAGTTGAACAAATTGCATACTTTCTATGCGCACACGAACTTTGCCGAAAGAAATACACGAAGAAAGTTTCGTTTTATATCATACACGGTATATAATACAGATATCCCCGAAGATTAAACAAATATTTATTATAAGTAGGTTTTCAATTAATTAATGTTGCTATTCAGTTTATATGCATTGCATATTTCAAAGGCTTGTTCGCCTTTATTTCAAGTTTAGTAGTATACATGTACAAGTCATGTATGTGATCATAGATATTATAAGGTTTTTTATGAACCCAATCAGTATGTAAAACATGAACTCTTACCTTCACTTGTAAACAATATATCAATGTATACACTGTTAAAAGTGGGATTTTGAATATGAACATTTTCCAGATGTTAAAGGCGTCTTTTTCGTTTCCTGTCAAAAAACAAAATCGTTGATAAATTATATACATGTAGGTCACATGAATCATTAAATATTTAGAGCAATCCATTCATCGTGAGTCGCTTAGGGGTACATGTAGCAATTAGTTTCTTAAAGAATATTAAATATTAAAAGAATATTAAAAGATAAACACCATATCGTATCGCATAAGAAACGTATCGTATGAGATACTTTTTTATCGTACGAGAAACGTTCCACACCGCGTGAGAAGCGCGTCGTATCCTAAAACACGTTTATTGTATGAGAAGCGTGTGAAAACGTACAGCTGGTGTAGTAGATCGTTTCAGTGTCTTTATCTGTATATCTGTTTTAGTCAGTCGTGCGTTAACAATTGAACATTATGCTTCGTCTCTGAAACTACTTTTGTTATCTTGATGTGTACATACTATTGGTAGAGGTGAATATATTTAGAAATGCATGACTACAAAACAAAGGGCCCATAACGTTTGAGTTGAAACTATATAAATTTGTGCAAGTTTAAAAATCTTCTCTATAACTGTACATTTCAGCAGACAGACATAGCACATGGTGTAAATAACAAAGAATCGTTTTAATCATAGATTATCTTCTCTTATTCTAAATGGGAGAGAAAAGCTCAATGCATGGTATTTATATACATTAAGCCATCAACCTAAATTGTGAATTTTATGTCTTCGGGGCCTGGGGTTCATGTCTTTAGATAAGGCAAATGTATCTACATGGTGAGCATGTACAAAACTTTATAACATGTTCTTCTGTACTAAATGCATTTTAATGATGTCCATAAAATAACTACCAATTGGGGGGGGGGGGGGGGGGGGCTGTGTATGACAAATAGAGCCTATTTGTGAGCATGTATATTATATCACTTGAGTTACTCGATTAAATAATCGCAGTCAGTAAACATAAAAAAAGGAAGGCGACGGTAAAAGTTCGAGAATCTCGGATCAGAGATACCAAATTGAACTTTAGAAGGTAAATGATTCGGTACGTCAAGCATATAATAACCGTCTGCAATATACGTTTGATAAAAAAAAATAATGCATACCGAACACGAGGCGGTTACCTTACGGTCACATGAGTACCATATTATATACCTGTCCGGTAGTCTTGTGTTTGCATTTTAACTCATGTGTCTCTTGATATAAAATAAAACGTATATGTTTATCATCTATCTCTAACATCTTAGAGTAAAGAGTTAAACTTGAATTGATATTTCAGCTGACTTGATGCGAAAGAGATGTTTAAAATCTCATTTTGATTTAAAATATCTTATTTAAAATAGAATTGTAATTTATACAAAAGATTATCGTGGTATTTTTAAACCTACTGTCATACGAAACAAACATGAAAAATTAAGAGTACCTCATATATAAGAGGGTTGTACAAAAAGGACAATTGCGTTTTTGTCATATATAGATTTAATAAAAAAAAATTGTCTTAAAATTTCCAATCAAACTAAATTGAATTTGAATGTATAACATAAAATTAAACAAAAATTTTAAAGTATCAAAGGATCTCGGAAAGTACCCACAGCCCAGTGTTAAAATTGTCAAAACTTTGTAATTGAGTTTATAGATATGAATTTTTTTAACAGTTTTTATAAAGCATATGTCAAACTTCATAATCTTCTATTGTGATGTAGTCTGTATGGTGTACGCCATTTTAAAACGTCACTTGAAGAAATTTTTAAACTAGCAGAGAACTTTTAAAAAATAATGCGGCAAGAACATGTTTTTTAAGTACGCCAAAAAAGTGACGTCGGCTGAACGCACGGAACAGCGCATTATCATGAAATTTTGTCTTAAGGAGGTTGGCTCCTGAAATAATAGTAATGTCAATCATCCGAAAACCACTTAGATATAAAGATGGGGACCTAAAATGTTCATTTATTTTATTTGTGACCCATGTCACATGCCATTTTTTGGAAATATAGGGCCTCAAACAGAAATGATAATTTTCCTGAAATTTTTGCTAAAATTTGACATAGAAATTGATAATTTGAAGAAATCAAACAAATATTTATAGTTTGAACAATTATATAATTATGATTTTAATACAGTATGAAGTTGAACACAGGTAGTGACTATAAAAGTAAAATCTAAGTCAAAGTTTAAAAATTCTTGCTTTACTGGTGGCTTCAAAGGCCAGTACACAATGAACACAACAACAGATGTTACAAAATTTTGGAGTAATCAAATTATAACGCAAATAAAAAAGTTATAGTAATGTCATCTTTCCAAAACTTTCCATACAAATAGACATACATTTAATGTCTCATTTAAAAGTAAAATAAGTAGGGGTCACATTTCAAAAATTTGAGATATAGCATGAAATAAGCTAATTTTAGGCCAAAATTGGAGTTAATTTTTTCTTAACTTCTATGAAATATAAGCTAAATATGCCAAAATATATCGATAGAAATATCAAAATATTGTTTAAATATGTTTTTCAGAATGTCATGAATATATCGTAATACACAAACTATCTAGAAGTTTGGTCTGCGCTGAAAATTAGGAAGCTAAAGTAACAGTACTCTAAAACTAGTGAGTTATGAAAATTGTTCATTTCCTTCTTGAAAACCTTCCGCCACAAAATATAGTCCCTTACTAAACTCTGTAAAAATGTAATTTTTTAAAAACAATTCTATTCATTATAGTTTACTTGGCATTGTAAAATATAAATATACTACTAGAATTAATATGTGATGCAGAATTTTCAGACTAGAGGTGACCCAAAATGGCTACCCAAAACCTAAGGAGCGAACCTCTTTAACTGAAGTAAAACAACAAAAGAAACGAAACAAATGATGAATGAAACAAAAAATACAACGAAATAATTCGAGTTTTACTTATATACAAGTTACAAAAGCGATTTGTTGATGGAACCTTCGATTGTACCCTCTGGCCAGTCGATGAATGCATCATATCACTCCTGGGTAAACATAGGATTAGGACTTTATAGAAACGTCGTTATAACTTAACGTCAGACTGGGTCGTGCGGTCTGTAGAGGCAGTCCATATAATGATTACTCCAATGTAAGAATGTACATTGCTCTGATTTTATACATATGCATTCTTATACTCTATATTAAAATATTATAATACTTTTCTGAAAATGGCGCTGTTATTTTGAATAAAATTGCACGTGTCCACGAACTTTTTGGACAACCCTCGTATATACAATTACCGTATATCCGGGGTTTTTTTTCGCGTGGTACAAAATTTGCGAAAATGGGGAAATCTGTAATATTTTTAATTCGCGTCGGTCATTTTATGCAAATTAAAAAGTCTTTTATAGAAAATGATACAGGATATTATTCTGTGTATTCAATAATTTGCGATTTAAAAGAAGTCGTGAAAAAAGCAAAAAGTAGATCGTCGCTAATGAAAATTTAACAACATAACATTAAAACAAACACGATACCAATTGACAGTTGTATACTATTCATGTATATACCTTGAAATGAATAATGTTTAAATGAACTCCTGTAATTAATGTTACTTAGATTAATTAGTGAATCTTTAGATTTCCGAAAGCTTTTTGATTACGTGTAAATGTCAAAGTAATCAAACGTTATTTAAAACTGATATGATTATGAACGGACAGAAAGCAATATTTTTTTATGAACAAATATTTTTTTGAATATCTGTCTGAATATTTCTTACAGAACTCCAAGAAAATGTAGAACAAATTTTTCAATGAAAAAGATAATAGCAATAGATATATACTATACTCAGTTGTATAAAGAATGCTTTCTATTCTATAGATTTTGATTCTATAAAACTCTTTACCTTTTTTAAATAAAAAAAACAGATACCTTAAATAAATTAAGCAATCATCCACTGATCCCGAATTCCTGTTGATAAAACTTGCTTTGACCTCAAACAGTTATTAAGCGCTGCTTTTGATAATTTAAAATCAGTCAAAAGATAGGGTTATCTAGAAACGTTCTCTTCACAAAGATAAAAATATTCATATATATTCAACTGATAACACATTTACATTATCAACAATTACACCATATATATATATATATATATATCACTTGTTAACAATATATTAATTTACAAGTTATCAGATTAAAAGAAATGTATATTCATACTGAAGCCAAGAGAAATAATAATTTGCCACGTGTATGCAAATGGCGTCGATAAAATAGGTTTGTGTGCTAAAAATATCAAAAAATTCCCTTTCTAACTTTCACTTTGCGATGTTATAATAAAATTGATGACGTATACACAATAGTTTAGTATTCTGCTGTATTGTTTGTCGGTAAAATTATACCAATTGGAGGGATGTTAAGAAAAATATCGCAAATCGCGAGGTCAACAGTAAAGCTCGATTAAGTTGTGTAAAGAGAGGAGAAATTGGATTGTTGATCGTGAGTGGAGTTAAATGCAAAAGCCTGATAGTAATTTTTAAAAAAAACGGGAAAATGTATATATGGAAGAAAAAGATGAAAAATACTGTGTGCATCTTGTCTGTCCGCCATCTCGACGACAATGCATATTTTGTATACAATAATAAATCTCTTAATATTAGACAAATATTCACATGTATTTACTTTGGTAATTCAAACTATATTCATTAAACATACTTACATGTAAGTAAAATTTATATCATATGATATCAGTCATACTATTCTATGGTTAAAGGCCATAATCAATTATCTACCTTCTTATATTTCTGTTTGTGTACAGTCATGTTGATCTATGAATTAGTTAAATATCCTAAATGCCTTCTGTTTTGTCATAAAACAATATTTACAGATAATATATCACAGTGAAACAAAGGTAATACAGTCTGTCATTTATATGTAACTTTTATATCTACTGTCTCACTACACTTTAGATATATTTCAAGATAAGTATGTGCTAATGAAATTATCTCATGTAAAATTACTTGATAAACGCTTTAACAGATGCATTACATGTAGTAATGTTGTTAAACTGAACAGTGAACATATTCATTTACCAATTCATAGGTGGATAAAACTAATTGCTATGCTTAAATGCCTAACCTCATAAAGCAGGTGTTAATTAGTAATGCATATAATAATGCAATCTGTTCTATTGTTTTATAAACTTGATTACTAGTTTTATGTATTATAGATACTTGTTAGTGTATCGCCCCTGTATGGTCGAGGTTAGCACTATTTTACTAACATTAATATTCCACGTTGAGTTCAAGATTCAACTCTTTACACCCCTATATGATCCCGGCTATTGAATTTAATTGCGAATTTCTATACGCTTATTTTCTCAATTGTTTTGTTTCCATCCATACCCCTATATGATTGGGGTCAATTTGCATCATATATACATATATATACGCGCATACTGAAAGAATGACCCATTGTGTAAGTATGTTTTGTCTTTCATTTAAACCCATATATGGTCGGGGTTATTTTCTATAAATATACATAAACACAATACGGTTTCCGTCCCATTTGGCTTTCAAGGTCTGTGATCATTGCATTTTTGTCATATATATGCAACTATTTATGGATTGATCTATTGGGTTTAGGTGTTTGTTTTTCCATGTATACTATACCCCTATAGGGTTAGGGTTATATTATGTGCAAATACCTGTTTTTTCACATGCTTCTTCAAGGTGTGGGTTTATGTTGAAAAATGTACTAGTTTTTAAGCAAATTTAATGTTAAATTCACATTATACAATTATATGTTCAGATGAATTCCAGTACGAGAGGTTGGAGGGAAACAAGAACTTGTCCTCCCGTAACAGCTTGTTGAGCCACCCAAATGGCAGCGATGATGCATTATGAAAGAGATGCTAGCTGTTCAGACTGATGATATTGTACCTATGTTGCAACCACTATTGAAATAAAACCACTATTGAAATAAATTATTTCAATGGTGGTTGGGAATGTATTTCATTAGTAGAATCACTTTGCAACCACTATTGAAAAAAAACCACTATTGAAATAAATTATTTAGACCATAATATTAATGTACTAATGTAAGGATTTTAACTGCTGTGCAGAAATAACCAATTCTCGCAGATTTACATACATATAAAATTGTTTTTCATATTTTTCTTTTGCCTTTCTCTTTCTATAGATATATCGTGTTTCATTTATTGTTATTTATTAGCACAAGGGTTAACACGTTGTAAGTTGCCAGAACTTTTATTCAAACGCCCTGTATTTTAAATATACAGTTAAATATGTTCAAACCAATTAAACACAACTACTATAGAAATAAATATTGTCATTCACTTTTTATCAGAGTCTGGAATATTGAATTGAGCCTGACCATCTGTCTGACTGTCTTCAGTCTATATTTTTGTTTTGTTTCTTTCGTTAATCACTACTGTTGAGTCACGTTATGTCCGCCGTCACGTTATGTCCGCCGTCACGAAATGTCCGCCACTTTTTTTGAAAAATCGTCACGTTATGTCCGCCATCACGAAATGTCCGCCACTTTTTTGGAAAAATCGTCACGTTATGTCCGTCATCTCTAAATGTCCGCCACTTTTTCGGAAAAATCATCACGTTATGTCCGCCTTTACAAAAGTTACGTATATTCCCCCAAAAGTCATTACCATATGTTCGCCACCTTAAAATTTCGGGGAAATTGTATTTCATGTATGTACGTCGCTAAAAATGTCAGCGTGGTTGTTTAGGAAAATGTATGGTCTAATGTCCGCCACCAATGTTAAACACACTACTCTATCGTTTTATTTCTAAATATAATATTTGCTATCCCCTTGTGTAATATTATGTCTGCCTTTATTGATCTGAAATTATTGTAAGAATGAGAATTACATGTATATATTCACTTTTTTGCAAATTACACCGATCGTATTAAAAAATATACATGTATATACACAATCTCGAAACGTTCAAACGTATGTCCGTCAAAAATTCGGAAAGACCGTATCATGTCCGACGCGAACATTTATAGCATAATGTTTGCAAATAGGAATGCACGATCAATTCGTAAGTCGGGACATTATGTCCGCCGCCTTATACCGGTATTTTGAAGAGTTCGATTAACGCACACGATGCACACGCTAAAAATTGTGAAAAATCGTGACAAAATGTCCGCAAACAGGAAATGCATGTTTAAATCGTAAGTCGTAACAATATGTCCGACATTATAAAGTGTTCTCCTATTTTCTAAAAGTCGTAACATTATGTCCGCCGCCTTAACTTTTGCAGAAATCGTATTATGTCCACGCTAAAAATTGTGAAAAATTATGGCATAATGTCTGCAAACAGGAAATATGTCGCAACATTATGTCCGCCATTAAAAAAATGTTCCCTTACTTTTTTTAAAGTTGTAATGTTCTGTTTACCGCCTTTAAATTTTGAAAAAAAAATGTTTTATACCCACGTTATAAATTGTGGTACAATGTCCGCCATCATGAATGTATGTTTAAATCGTAAGTCATAACGACTTACGATTTAAACATACATTCATGTCAGACATAACGTCCGACATTTAAAAGTGTTCTCCTATTTCTAATGTTACGCCGCATTAACTTTTGGAAAAATCGTAAATAATTATGACCACGCTAAAAATTGTGGCATGATGTCCGCCAGGTGTAATGTATTTCATAACATAATGTTCGCAATTTAAAAAATAGTTCCCATATTTTTTAAAAGTTGTAATATTATGTCCTCCTTTAAATTTTTAAGAGATTATATAATGACCACGCTAAAATTGAAAAATAAAATGGCATAATATCCGCTAACATGAATGGATGTTTCAATCGAAAGTCGTAATATATGTCCGCCATTAATTTTTTTTTTTCATTTTTTTAAAGTCGTAACATTATGTCCGCCCCTTTAAAATTTTGGAGAAATCGTATTATGACCACGCAAAACATTGCGATCATTGTGGCATTATGTCCGCCGACTTGATTGTATGTTGTAACATAATGTCCGCAATTAAAAAAAGATTTCCTAGTTTGTAAAAGTCGTAACATTATGTCCGCCGCCTTTAAATCTTGAAGAAATCGTATTATGCCCACGCTAAATATTGTGGATATTTGTGGCAAAATGTCCGCCAACAGGTATGTACGTTTAAATAAAAATTAGTGTTATAAGGAATTAGATATGGCAAAATCTGTATCACGTCGTACATGGACCTGAGGACTGATATTGGTGTCTTAATATTATGAAATGTATTTTATTTCGAATTTAAGATTTGTGTAACTTGATGGGTATGTCATTTTTGGCCGTTGTCAGACATGTTCTGATTGCTGTAATGAGGCAGCTTTTCGAGAAATGTGAAAGGCCCTTAAAAGGGCTGTTTATTGTCTACTCCAAGGAAGGAGCGACTCTTTACTGTCTTGCTTATGGAAAGCAGGAATATGAC
>WFKH01011925.1:2375548-2386839 GCA_016163765.1 Magallana hongkongensis | reverse complement strand
TTAGTTATTTCATTTTTTTTTTAAATTCATTTCCTCTTGTCCGTTTCCTGTCCCGCGACAAAAAGCTTGTGACTTTGATATCTCAAAAATGATAAGGACTTAAGCATTCAGACTTTGTAGGATGAAAGACCTATAAATGTAGATGTCTTCAAACTATTTTGTTTTGTTCGTCATAACTTCCGGTCGTCACCGGAAGCACTTCAAAAACTATTTTTTTACGCATTTAATTTATTTTCACATAGAATTGAAATATAAGTATAAAGCCTTACATATGTCATCTATTCGATGTTAAAGAAACAGAAAAATTCTACTTCTGGTGAGATTTCTCAAACATCTCAGATAGCCTTTTTTTAACCAATGTTTTACCCGCGAGATCTCAGAAAGTGCAAGTGATCAATACACGAAACTTACATGGATGATAGAAATTTAATAGAAAATGCCTTTAACCACTTTTATTTTGTCAACCGTCACTTCCGGTCCTCACCGGAAGAGTTAAAAAAGATTAGGTTGTTTGAAAGTTTAACTGTTTTCGTGTGACAATTTTAGTAAAATTGATAAGCAATAAAGTACAGTTATCCAGTATTAAAAAAACACAAACTTTTATTTTCACTGAGCACTTCCGTTCGTCCGTTTCCTATCCAGAGACAAAAAACATTGACTCCACGAGATCTCAAAAACGGTGACGACTTGAACAACAAAACTTTGTGGGATGATAGCCCTATGTATGTATCTGTGTTGACATTATTTTGTGTGATTCGTCGTAACTTCCGGTCGTCACCGGAAGCAACTCAAATTTTTTTTATCTTATTTTATTTATATTACATAGAATGATTAAATCAGTATAAATTCTTATATATGTTGTCTATACAATGTTAAATAAGCAAACATATTTTACTTCCGGCAAGATATATCAAATATCTTAGGTAGCTTTCCTTTTTACAGATCTGATACTCGCGAGATTTAGTCACTGTAAGTGATTGAGACACGAAACGTTTATGAATGATAGACATTTGATTGAAAATGTGTTTAACGGGTTTTATTTTGTCAACCGTCACTTCCGGTTCTTACCGGAAGGGTTCAAACAATTCATGTTTTTAACAAGTTTAACAGACTTTCTTAGGTGTTTCATCTAGCCTGATAAACAGTGATGTTCACTAGGCAAATATACAAGAAATACCAGCTTTTATTTTCATTAATCACTTCCGTTCGTCCGTTTCCGATCCCGAGACAAAAACCTAGTTTCAACGTGAACTCAGATTTGGCAGAGAGTATCGATATTTCATTGTATCATATCAAACAAATCGGACGGAAGACCTACTCGTTACTCGTAACGAGATCTAGTTATTATTTTTTTTTTCCACAAATTTTGTGCACGCGATTTCTCGAAAACTATCCAATCGATTTCAACCATTTTTTCACAGATGATTGGAAGTGATCTGAATTTATTTTGTTTTTAATATTTTTGCCGTCGTCACTTCCGGTACCGATTTATCGCTGATTTTGTAAGTTTTTTTCGACCCACTTTGTGCACACAAAAACTCAAAAATTATCAGAGATATGGATATGAAATTTTCAGGATAGGTAGACCATAGTTTAAAGTTGTTCCGAATGTTTTTGTTTTTCGCCAGTGGCGCCATTTTTTAGAGCTCGCTATGGCTCGAAAATTGGGTATCAATTTTGACATTCACCCCCCCTTTTTTTTGTTCAGAAGATTTCTCAGAGACGGTTGACAAGGGTTTTTTTTGAAATTTTCAGGAATGATAGAAAATAATAATATCTGCATTTAGTTATTTTATTTTTTAAAAATTCATATCCTCTTGTCCGTTTCCTGTCCCTCGGCAAAAAGCTTGTGACATTGAGATCTCAAAAATGATAAGGACTTGAACATTCAGACTTTGTAGGATAATAGACCTATAGTTGTAGATGTCTTCAAACTATTTTGTTTTGTTTGTCATAACTTCCGGTCGTCACCGGAAGCACTTCAAAAACTATTTTTTTACGCATTTAATTTATTTTCACATAGAATTGAAATATAAGTATAAAGCCTTACATATGTCATCTATTCGATGTTAAAGAAACAAAAAAATTCTACTTCCGGTGAGATATCTCAAACATCTCAGATAGCCTTTTTTTAAAACAATGTTTTACCCGCGAGATCTCAGAAAGTGCAAGTTATTAAGACACGAAATTTATGTTGATGATAGACATTTCATAGAAAATGCCTTTAACCGCTTTCATTTTGTCAATCGTCACTTCCGGTCCTCACTGGAAGGGTTAAAACAAATCAAGTTGTTAAAAATTTTTAACTGTTTTTGTTCACAAAACTTTTATTAATAATAGACAATTGATTGAACATGTGTTTAACGGGTTTTATTTTGTTAACCTCACTTCCGGTATTCACGGAAAGAATTCAAACAATTCATGTTTTTAACAAGTTTAACAGACTTTCTTGGGTGTTTCATCAAGCGTGATAAACAGTGACGTACAATAGGCAAATGTACAAGAAATACTAGGTTTTATTTCCATTAATCACTTCTGTTCGTCCGTTTCCGGTCCCGAGACAAAAAAAAAAAAACTTAGTTTGAACAAGATCTCAGATTTGGCAGAGAGTATCGATATTTCATTGTATCATATAAAACAAATCGGGCGGAAGACCTACTCGTTACTCGTAACGAGATCTAGTTATTATTATTTTTGTCCCAAATTTTGTGCACGCGATTTCTCGAAAACTTTTCGGCCGATTTCGACCATTTTTTCACAGATGATTGCCAGTGGTCATAATTCTAGAAGTTTTTTGAAATTTTGAAATCGTCACTTCCGGTTCCGATTTACGGCCGATTTATTAAGTTTTTACGACCAATTTTGTGCAGACATAAACTCAGAGACTATCACAGATATGACTATGATATTTTCAGGATAGGTTGACCATAGTTTGAAGTTGTGCACAATGTAGTTGATTTACGGCAGTGGCGCCATTTCTTGGAGCTCGCCTGGGCACGAAAATTGGGTACGAATTTTGAATCAAAATTTTCATACGTTTTTATCTGTATCTTTTTATCCGTTGATATTTTGTTAAGACATATATAACAAAAGTGGTAGAGAATCAAATGTTCTTTCCAACAAAATCAAGTTAAAGGGGCTTGCCCCTTAAATTAGGGGCCGGAGACTCGTAAAGTCTATTACAAATAACTAAAAACCGATAAAGATTTTGCAATGCATTATAGAAGGAAAGTTGTTGATCGTAACAAGATCTATAAGAAAAAAGTATTGCAACGCCCATTTATTACATAATTAGGGATTTTTAGGGGCCAACTCCTTAAACTTTGACGTAATATATCTAGAGAACGAGACATATTTTGTTAGGCATTGTAGAAGAGAAAATATTTGCATTGATAATTCTAATCGATTCCTCTAATAAAAACACCAATGTCTGTCCCCATTAAGGATCTAGAGGGCTGACCCCTAAAATATTCAATCATTTGTATCTCAAAAATGAGCAACAATTTTAGATAGGTGCAAGAACAAAAAATGAAATGTATTCATATGACCTTTCGTTTAAAGCAAGAAAAAGGGGCTGACCCCTTAAATTAGAGGCCAATAGACTCGTAAACTGTATTACAAATAACTTAAAAACAATAAAGATATTGTAATGCATCATAGAATCAAAGTTGTTGATCGTAACAATTTCTAACAGAAAAAGCGATTGTCACACCCATTTATTACATAATTAGGGATTTTTAGGGGCCAACTCCTTAAACTTTGACGTAATATATCTAGAGAAGGAAACATATTTTGTTAGGCATTGTAGAAGAGAAAATGCTTGCATTGATGATTCAAATCGATTCCAATATTCAAAACACTATTGTTTGTACCCATGAAGGATCTAGAGGGCTGGCCCCTAAAATATCCAATCATTTGTATCTCAAAAATGAACAACAATTTTAGATAAGTGTAAGAACAAAACATGTTAGTATTCATGAGACCTTTAGAATGAACTCAAGAAAAAGGGGCTGACCCCTTAAATTAGGGGCCAAGACACTCGTAAAGTATTTTACACGTAACTTAAAAACGGTCAAGATTTTGTAATGCATTATAGATGCCAAGTTATTGATCGTAGCAATATCAGTTTGTAAAACTCATTGCGACACCCATTGATGGCAAAATTAGGGATTTTAAGGAACTAAAATTTTAAATCTTTAATGTGCTGTATGTGAAAAAGCAAAACACTTTATTAAGCATTGTAAAAGATATTGACAGTTGTATAAATTATCTGAAAGGAAGGGGTTGGGGGACGAATTCTGAAATTTCATTAATATTTTAACCGTATCGTTTAAGCAATTGAACGGAAGACCTACTCGTTACTCGTAACGAGATCGTATGTAGTTTTTGTTTAGTTTTTGCCCGATAGACTTCAGCAAGTAAGTAGTTATGACGAGCCTTTTTTCTTTATTTATATGATATATTACAAATGTTTTTCAATTTGCATGTAATTAAAATCAGAACTTCCACCCGTTCTCCCGTTTTTGAAACATGTACGTTGCGTGAAACCTGTACTCGCTGAAAACGGCCGGGAAGCGGAGGATAGTTTTAATTTTGAATAGTCTGTTATTATTCGTATTTAATTTTAGATAAATGCAATTATTACATGTACAATAGATTAAAAGAACTGATTGACTTTAATCCGATATATGTTTGTTAATTCAGCGATCTGGCGATAATTCTAACAAGCATCTTGATATTATTATTTCTATACATGTACTTGTATTGAAGTCATTAAATATTTCAAATGCATTTAAAATTGCTATGAAAAATTGCCCCGACTTTTTCCGGTATTTCTTTAGTTTCCTTTCCCGCTGTCTTGATTTTCGGCTAGTTGTTATATTTACAAGCATCGTTCTATTTTTGTATTCATAATTCGTATGATCATTCTTTATTGCGTACTTTTGCCGATCAAATTCCACTGGTGAATAGACAATGTAAAAATACACGCAATTAATGATAATATAAACAATGAATTTCAGTGTAGAAATCTTGAAATAAACATGCGATTTAGCTGACGATTTACAAATGCTGGCTAACCTGTTTATATATTTCATTTGCCTTTTTACTCACAAACTTGTTGTAAACAGGACATGGAAAAATACCCGGCAATCAACTACTGAATGCTTAAAGTGATAAATATATTAATAATTTACAGCAAAACTCGAATATAACGAACACGGATATAGCGAATTTACGGCTATAACGAATTATTATTTATGTCCCGACAAATTTCTTATATAAACCTATAGAAAATTGATTTATATAACGAACACGGCTATAACGAATTTACGGCTATAACGAAGTAATTTTAAGACCCCCGCTGGCAAAATTTTAACGTATTTTATCATTTTTATAACGAATTTTTTCCATTTCAAATTTCATTGAAGATACATGCAATTTTAAAATGCATATATGAAATACTCAAATTCAAATAGTATACGGAATTGTTTTAAAAATTGAAATGAAATGGTTATATTCACATTTTTTGTAAATGACAGTAATACTAATTTTATAACTTACGATAGTGTGGAAAACTGTTAGCCGATTATTTTATAACGAATTCGCTATAATATGTTTTATGAATTCGTTATAAACGTATAGCGAATTACGGCTATAACGAAGTTTTTTCTATGGTCCCTTGAAATTCGTTATAAACGAGTTTTGCTGTATCTAGTAACAAAAAAAATATGACAGCGATGGATAGAGAATCTGATCGCCAGTACATGAGTTATAATCATGAAGTCGGAACGAAATGATTGTTAAATAATTTTAAATAGGAGCACTCTATAAAGTAAGGATTTTAGAAAACAAAACTAAAACGTCTTTATTCGATAATTTCTTCTAGCTATGTAGGAGGAGCCAAGTAGCACCCGACGCATGGTGTGATCTGTACTACCATACTTAAACTGATTGACAGGCGAATCACGTGGAGTCCTAAAATAAAATCCTGCTCAAAAGACCGACTATAAAAGCCTAAAGCGAAACAATGGCTCAGTGATAAAACTTTAATTTAAGTAATATAACTAACACACAAACTCTCTCTCTCTATTTCTCTCTCTCTCTCTCTCTCTCTCTCTCTCTCTCTCTCTCTTCTGTAAGATAGAAAATCTCTTCAGTTAGATCGAAAATTGGCGGGAATTGGCGTAAGACGAAGACGTACGCAATTTTGTAGGTTTTCTTTTGTCTTGAACAGGTGTGAAAACCTCCGAGGGCATGTCGTTTTATACCCTGGGTTTGTTAATCACTATACACAGGAAATGATCGCGACTTAAACTTAATATACACAAGAAAGCCAAGAAAGCATACTGATATAACACGTTATGATTCAATGTGCGCTAAAGCAACTAACAACTTTATATAAAATTATATGTTTAATTAGTTTATTATTTGAAGGAAAAACTGATTTATTAGGTTGATTCCGGACACTTACAGTGTATCATTTCACAACTTACGACATACATATGTACATGTATGAACAGTTTATGGCGCTATGTAAAGAAAAGATTAAGGTCTAAAAAAGAAAATTAGATTTAAACATTTTTATTACGGTTCAATAAAAATAACAGCGATAAATTAGTATGTGTTACTTAATTCCGTATAACTAAAATCTAGCAAAATATTGAACTTATCTGGTCAGCGATAATCTCTGTCCGTATTCATCGAAACACATTAGTAAATAAGCCGTATATGGAAGTTGCACGCTTATTGCACGGTACGGTACGCTTTTTAGGCCGTTTGGGGGCGGGTCTTGCATAAATTATATTGCACGCTTTTTGCACGGTACGGTTCGTTTTGTGAACAGTACGGTTCGCTTTGTGAAAGGTACGGTTCGTTTCTTGCACGGAACGGTACGGTTCGTTTTAGAGGTGTAGTAGCACGTTTCAGGGTCTGTATATTATTGGCTGGCACGCGATAGGCAAAAGATCTTAAAAAATACATAAAATTATTTCCATACAGGATATCTCGAAAACTCGATATTTGACCTTATAAAATGCTAATGTCAACATAATACAGACATTGAATATAGTATTACTTTTATTAGGTTATCAAAATCACACAAAGAACAATATTTTTTCTGCGACGGACATATTAACATTTTTCTTACCGTATGTGACTTGTAGAGCAAATACTTTAAAGGGCTCTAGATCTCTAAATGTAGTGACCAGTCCCTTTTTATGGTTTTAAACCCTTGCTATTATCCACAACTTTTGTGTTGTATCTGTTTGCAAGATTTTTTAATTTAAAAAGTTACAAAACAAAAACATGAGCAAAACTTAACGGGTTTAAAACATTAATCTATTTTAAGCTTTTAATTGGTTTAATAAGGACAATTGAAAAATAAAACTGGGAGGAAAACGTTGAAAGTATCTATATCAAAGATTTAAATCACTTGCTACGGACCGTCTCAGATCCTTTTTCTGGACCCCTAAAATATTTAATTTCATGTGTATTTTTTTGTCGTGGAAGCGTATTGACATTTACAATTATACGCTGAAAATTTGAATAGAATAGGATTAAGCGAGATATTACACATTGAAATTAAAGTCCATAAGAAGAATAAAAATAACTAGAGCAAAGCTCGTTGCAAAGCAACGAGTGGGTCTTCCGTTAATGTCGAAAGTAAAGCTAGAAGTTCCTCTAAGAAGCAGGTTTCTTAAACCAATAAACATGAGTAACGAAAACATAAAAAGAAGAAAAAAATCGAATTTTTCTTCGTACGAGTTAACAAAATCCGAATGATTCTAAGTACGAATTAATAAAAACGTTATTGATTTCAAGAACGACTTTACTTAAACAAATCCGAATGTGTTTAAGTATGATTTAACAATTATCGAATTATTTTAGGTACGAGTTAATCTCGCCTTGAACATAACATTATTTTCATAACCAAGATTGTGGAATCAAATTTTCCGGTAAATCAATTTTTGAACCCAAATATCTCTGTAATGCATCATCTGATTTTAAAACGGATTTCGGATTTAAATTAAGCTTAATAAGCTCTTATTTTAGCTTCTGTGATTTATAACAAACTATCGCTCAAAAAAAATATTATTAAAAGAATTTGTAGCCCACCTGGCCCCTAATTTGAGGGGACAGCCCAATTTTCTTGATATCAAATGAAAGGTCTCGCAAATATAAACATATTTTGTTCAACAAGTGTTCACGAATTGTTAACCGTTCTAGAGATATCTGAACAACTGCGTTTTAGGGGCCGACCCTTAAACTCCTTACCGGGGTCACCAACAAAATTGTTTTAGGTAGCATTTTATTAAGAACATTATTTTGAGCAACTTTTCTTTTACAATGCTTTTCAAAATATTTCTCCATTTTTGGATATTAATGATCAAAGTTTTGGACTTCTGGCCCCTTGAAACCCCTAATTACGTAACATATGATTAAGGTATGGTACTATATAGATAAATAGCTGTACAATGAATATTTTTGCTTTTATAATATATAACAAATTATTTTTCAGTAAAAAGTTATTATAAATAGACTTAGGAGCCCTTTTTGCCCCTTATTTGAGGGACGAGCCCTTTTTTCTTGATATCAAATAAAAGGTCTTGTAAATATAAACACATTTTGTTCAACAAGTGTTCAGGAATTGTTGACCGTTTTAAAGATATCTGAACTAATGTGTTTTAGGGGCCGACCCTTAAACTCCTTACTGGGGCCACCAACAATTTTTTTTAGGTAGCATATTGTTGAGAACATTATTGTAAGCATTTTTTGCTCTACAATGCTTCTTAAAATATTTCTCCTTTTCTATATATTAATGATCAAAGTTTTCGAATTCTGACCCCTTGAAACCCCTAATTACGTAACATATGATTAAGGTGTAGTACTGTATAGATAAACAGCTGTACAATAAACATTTTTGCTTCTATAATTGATAACAAATTATTGTTCAGTAAAAAGTTATTGCGAAAAGACTTTAGAGCACTCTTGGCCCCTAATTTGAGGGATCAGCCCCTTTTGTTTGTTATCAAATGAAAGCCTTTGGTTATTGAAATAACTTTTGCATTACATGTTTTAACAAATTATTTACAGGTTGAAAGATATTTTACAAAACTTGTTAAAATTTTGCCAAAACTTTTGGTGCTAATTTTCGACCTCGGGAGAGCTTCGGCGCCTTGCGCATTTTCCACAAGTCAAATACAGAGGATCATCTAAATACATCCATCTACATATTCCTGAAAGTTTCACGTTTTTATTACCATTACTTTCGGAGGAGTTACGTGGACAAAATGGTCCTTAAAAATTCAAAAAATCTTAAAAATCTCAAACCGGAAGTGACGACATCAGCTTAAAATTTTATATAAGCCAGCACGTTTAATGTTCTATCAGTCCTGTAAATTTGGTGAAAATCGCCCAAATAGTTTTTGAGTTATAGCGCTCGAAAAATGTCAGAGGAAAAATAATAATAATACTAGAGCAAAGCTCGTTGCAAAGCAACGAGTGGGTCTTCCGTTAATGTCGAGAATAAAGCTAGAAGTTCCTGTAAGAAACACAGAGTTCTTAAACCAAAAAACAAAAGTAACTAAAAAAAATGAGAAAAACTCGAATAATTCTTCGTACGACTTAACAAAATCCGAATGATTTAGGTACGAATTAACAAAAACCTTAACAATTTCAAGACCGAGTTAACAAAAAAAACACCCGAATGTGTTCAAGTACGACTTAACAATTTTTAGAATTATTTTTGGTACGAGTTAATTTCACTTTGAACATAACACTATTTTTTAAACTAAGAACGCGGAATCAAAATTTCCGGAAAAATCAATTTTTAAACCCTAATAACTCTTTAACGCATCATCCGATTTTCAAACGGATTTCAGTTTCGTACTCAGCATAAAAATTGCCATCAGATACGTATTTTGTATTTTAAAAATTGAAAAACATGAAAACTGCAAAAAACTGGTTTTACTTCCGGTTTCTATCGGAAGTGTCCGAATTGAGTTTCCAGCCTTATGTCATAGGTAAAAGGGTAGTTCTATCTTGTCTGAAAATCTCAGAACTCTATTTTTAAACAAAAATAAGAAAAACTCCGGATAAAATCACTTTTTAAAACGTGAAAAACGTTAATAAGTGACGAATGTGATGACGTCATCAGCTAATTTTTTCACATCATAGAGGTCTTTTAAAGGCATAAAACACCTGCAAATTTCAAGACAATCGAAGCAAGCGTTTTTGAGTTATTTGAGTTGGAAAAAAAATAAAAAGAATAATAATAACTAGAGCAAAGCTCGTTGCAAAGCAACGAGTGGGTCTTCCGTTAATGTCGAAAGTAAAGTTCCAGGTCCTGTAAGAAGCAGAGTTCTTAAACTAATAACAAATGTAACTAAAACAAAAAGATTTTAAAAATCTAATAATTCTTGGTACGACTTAACAAAATCCGAATTATTTAAGGTACGAATTAACAAAAACCTAAACAATTCCAAGAACGACTTAACAAAAAAAAATCCGAATGTATTCAAGTACTACTTAACAATTTTTCGAATTATTTTAGGTACGAGTTAATTTAACTTTGAACTTAACGCTATTTTTTAAACCAAGAACGCGGAATCAAAAATTCCGGAAAAATCAATTTTTAACCCCGATATCTATGTAATGCATCGTCTGATTTTAAAACGGATTTCAGATTTGAATTCAGCATGACATATTCTGTAACACTGTTGCATTAATGTTTTTAATTTTAAAAAAGTGAAAATTTCAAAAATCGAAACTACTTCCGGTTTCAAGCAAAATAAATCAATAAAAATTTAAACCCTCCAGTACACCATATTATTGATACATCTACCATCTGCAAAAATTTCAAAGCAATAACTTCAACCGTTTTTGAGATTTCCTCCGGACAAAATCACTTTTTTAAAAATAAAAAATGGCCGTCAAATTTGAACGGAAGTGACGTTATCTCTGAAACTTTAACATCTTTGAGGCAAGGTAACTTTACAAAAGCTCTAAAAATTCTATTGAAATCAGAAGAAAACTTTTAGAGATATAAAGCCGAAAAGGTGTCAGAAAAAAAACAAGAGGCCCATGGGGCCACATCGCTTACCTGAGCAACAATGGGTTTATATTGGTGTTCAAAGAATATTGTGCCATATGGTCCATCAGTAGAATATCAAAAGGAATACTGTGAAGTATCCAACTTTTTTACTTATTTTTGCATACACTTAATCTTTGACATTGTACCTTTATGAAATACTATTTTAACTGAAAACAAGATCCTATGCAAGACCCCCCCC
>WFKH01011925.1:2325582-2338092 GCA_016163765.1 Magallana hongkongensis | reverse complement strand
TGACCTTTGACCTTTATGTCATTTTGTTCGGCCAAGGTAGACGCTTCCATCCCAAGTGGTCCGACATCTTTACAATAAAAAATAAAAAAATTGGAAGTGATTTTATAAAATTTGAAATACTTTCAGGGGCAATAACTACTATAAGGGGGCCTCAGATCCTTTCGGTATGAATAGATTGAAGAACCCTCTAAGTGTACTGAAGACATTGGTAAAAATTCCAAGTGTCTATCTCTTATGATTTAAGAGGAGTAGCGGTAACAAGCTTTTCGTACACAAGGGCAATAACTTTGTAAGTTCTGGGAGTTATTAAGCAAAGGGTCATTTGGTACCATAACTTTTAATGGTCAATAACATAAAGAAAAAATTGTTTCAATATCTCTTGAAATAAAAAAGCTGTCCCTGGAAAAAAAGAGAAGAAAAAAAATAAAAAACATAAGAATTACAAAAGGTCTTTCACCTGAAAGGTGGAAAGACCTAACTAGTAGACTAATTGTTCTCGAACAATTAGAGGTCTTTCCACCTCATTTTTTTTTATGTTTTGTTTCAATATAATTAATAAAACATTTTTTCTCTGCGTTACTTTACACAAAAAAATTCAAAAACTTCAATATGCAATTTTTTTTTACCTTGACCTTTGACCTTTATGTCATATTGACGGGAAAAGATCAACATTTCAATTTGAAGTGGTTTAATGGATCTACGATGTAAGGTTTAAAAGTTGTACGTGTTTTTACCAAAACTAAGAAACTTTCAGGGGCGATAACTGCAAGAAGGGGGTTCGGGCCCTTTCGGTATGAGTAGATTGATGGAGCCTCTAAATGTATTGAATACATAAGTAAAAGTTTCAAGTCTCTACCTCTAACGGTTTATGAGATGTAGCGATTACAAGCGTTTTGTACAATAGGGGCAATAACTCAATAATTGTTTCAAGGTAGGGGCTGAAGGGTTATATTTTGAAATGTCTCAAGAAGTCACTTAGAGGGTTCTTCAATCTTTTCATACCAAAAGGATCTGAGGTCCCCTTCTAGTAGTTATTGCCCTTGAAAGTTTTTAAATTTCCATAAAATCACTTCCAACTTTTTTATTTTTTGTCATAGAGACTTCGGACCACTGGAGATGAAAGCGTTTACCTTGGCCAAACAAAATGACATAAAGGTCAAAGGTCAAGGTCATTTGAGAATATGTTAATTAATGAGTTTTTATATTTCTTTTGTTTAGGGTGGTACAGAAAAACTTCTTCATGGATGTAGTAGGTAACATCGCGAAGTAACTAAAAATAGATCTTGGAACCCATCCACCCACCCCTTCCGCGCAAACAGAATTTCTGCACCCGCGTATAAATGTAATAGGCTTGTTCACTGAGTAGTTTTGTATTCTAGTTTTGATAATTTTGGTTTAACTGATTTATTCCCATGATGATATTCAGCCCTAAGAAAGCGTTCATTTCTTGGCTAGTTGTGGGGTACCTAATTGAATCGCGGGAACCTTTGCGAGCCATTTCCTGTTCTAGGTGCATATCTGTTCGTCTCCTGAGACGCGGTTTCAAAGAAATCTTCGTTTATCATTAGATAAAAGTACTTCAACAAGTCATCGTCAGGCAGTAAAGTATGATCTGGCCCTATTTCTTCCGTAAATGGTGCTATTTCTACTGGAGATCGTAAGACCAGAAGTCATCATCAGTTGCCTCTGTTTGTTGGCTGTCTGGCTCTATTGATGACTGTCTACTGTGTATCATTGTCACTGTCTGTGTCCGATGAAAATTCATGTTCATTGAATAGCTGGAGATCCGAACCTTCAGACAAGGAATCACTATCGTCATCCGATGAACTGTTCTCCATTTCTAATCTGTCAAACTCGGAAATCCCGCGCTTGTTCAATGTTTACATTGTAGCGTAGTAACGGAAAAGGGAGATAAATTCAGCTTGTTGTGATCTCAGCAAAAGACTTCATATCAGATGAACACATTTTATACATATGATTATAAGAAGCAGTTACTAGCTTGGTCCATTTTAGTTTGTATATACAAATTTAAATACGTAATGCAATCGATACTAGCCTATACCGCGTGGTTGAAAACTAAAAGAATACCTGTACGTTATGTAATACTAGTGAGGCCTGTTTATTTTGTTCTTCTAAAAAACCACATGAAACATGTCTAAAAAATATCAGAATGTAATAAAAAGTGGTGTATGACTTGTTTACCTAATATTATTGGGGATTTGTTTTTAAATCGGTGCTTTCGAGCTGTAGCAGCCGTCCTTGTCCGACAATGCGCATTCAAAATGAAGCGCTAAAATTCATTTTAAATTTTAACTATGATTTATTTTTTTAAGTTAATAAAATTTTCTTTAATTACTTCTGCTTTCCTAAGGATTTGTATTTTCTTTTGATATTTAGTTCTTTATCATACTATATAAAATAAGCGAGTAGTTAAACTTTTAATACATGTATTATCAAAGTGCGTCCAAATACGTCAATGGGGGTTAAAGGGTTAAAAAAGTGAAGCACTAAATGACCTGATATTATATAAATAGTCCTGTATAGGAGGGTAGCAGTTGAAATTAACACCCCGATAAACACCATTGTCAATCGACGCAAAGCGGAGGTTTACAATGGTTTCAAAGGAGTATCAATTGTAACTGATACCTTTCCAAGCAGGCACTATTTTTTTAATTATTCTCAATGTCTAATAATTTTTTAAGAAAACTTTTATTTTTATTATTTATTCCCATTATTTTAAACGCATAACTGAATTCTTTAGGAATGACGTGAATTCTACGCACATGTAACAATTGGTTGTATTACCCTTTTCCAAGTATGTTGCTAACGCTAATGGTAATGGAACGGATTATAAACTGCGTCTAAACCAATTAGATTTCAGTCTTAAACATAAAAGTATAAAGAAACTAATTACGATATCAGCTTTACTGTGACAAATAATTAAACGCGGGTATGTTAAGGCTGCCCGATTGATTTTACAGCGATGTGTAGAAAGTCACTTGTCTGTACTTCATAAGATATGACGTCATAGTTAACTTTGACATCACGATCTGCATTCCCTTCGATCGTTCTTAGGGAATGTATCGTAACGTAATAAGTGAATTTTATTGTGCATTATAAAACCGCTTAATTCCTTTACATAGTCGTTGTTGTAAATACTAGTGGTACTAAACTCAATATCGCCAATATGGAGTATCAAAAAATCAACAGTTTTAAAACTTTGTATTAGGTAAATAACTATTTATAAACTAATGGTTTTGAGACTCCCCCTGCTACGTGTAAACTAATGAATGGTGATATGTATATGCATGTAAAAAACAGCTTGGCGCAAGTGAAAGATCAATACAATCCTAGTATATTTTATGTGAAAATGGGAGAGAAAAAAAGTACCAATGTGAATCTTGCTGGGGGAAACCTACCAACTGACCCGATTTTATGTAAATCGAGCTTAAAAGGTACAAATGTGCCTAGTTTCGATGGAAGTGCGAAATGGTTTGACAATTTTTCAAATAAACGATATATTTTTATGAACCCCCAGCAAAAACTGCAAAATACATTCCTTATCGAAGGATTTTTTAAAAAATATGTTTGATTTAATGTCATTATTCACTTGCGCCGATGCGATTTATATAGATTATTTACCGTGTTAGGATACGCCTGTCACGTGCTTAAGAAAAATATATGACGTCATAAATATGCATCAAATATAGTGTTTGATATCACTGTTAATTTATGTAATAAAAGTTTAAAGAAATTTGCTCGGTTAAAGTATTTTTTCGATAATTAAAATAGTATCGTTTTTCGGTATACATTTTGCTTCGGACAGCCTTAAAATAGCCGCGAATATTACCTGATGTTAGAGTACCGCAACCTCTTGATATATCACATTGGATTTCACTGCAATCACAAAGTCCCTGACAATTTCTTCCATATGTGGGATACGGACATTTAGAAGAACAATTTAATCTGGTATATCCAGGCATACATTCTATAAATTCAAGTAAATCAAAATATTCTGTAAATATGTTTTATTCTAAGAGTCAGAATTATCACTATATTGTTCGTTAGTACTTTCCACAGTGGTTTTAACCTTACAGATGATCAAGTTTTTCTATTATGATAAATCAAATTGGGCGATAAAAAAACCTTTATTTCCATTCCTTGTTTTATATTTTTACTAAAGTCCTTTAGCGATATTTTTAGCATAGGAGTCAGATTACGTAGATAACCTAACCGCTTAAATTAATTTCTCTTCCCCCTCAACTAAATATATATAACATTATTGCACAATGATTTGTAGTGGCATTATGTTAGCGGAAATTTGTCTAATTCCAAACGTTGTAAAACTAAAAACACTGTAATGTTATCAACGTCTACAGTATATAAATTAAAAGTAAAATCAATGTTAAAACGATTAAAGAAGTATAATTAAGCTAATTTATTAGTGTTTTAGTATTTGTTTTGTGAGAATAGCATGAAAAATACTTCAAGTTACTTTTGCAGGCATTATTTAAAATTTTCCAAGATTACAGAAATAATGGCTTTCATATAATTTATTCCTGGTATATTTTCAATTATTACATGCACTATTTGTCAAATCACAAATTCCTGTGAATATGTGTTTTATCCGTGTTCACTGAGGTTTGTTTATTATACTTTAATGCTTTGTTATATCATAAAAATGGATCAATTAATAATAAGAATTAATTGTAAGATAATAATTACTTCTACATCTAGATGAACATTACCTGATGTTAGATAATTGCAACCTCTTGATATATCACATTGGATTTTACTGCAATTACAAAGTCCCTGACAATTTCTTCCATATGAGGGATACGGACATTTAGAAGAACAGTTTAATCCGGTGTATCCAGACATACATTCTATAAATCCAAGTAAATCAAAATATTCTGTAAATATATTATATTCTACGTGCCAAAATGTTCACTATTTGCTCGTTAGTTCTTTCCACAGTGGATTTAATTTCAATGATAATCATTTTTTCTATTATAATACAATAAAATTTTATAATTATAATGGACATTAAAAATCTTTTTTTTTTTCGTTCCTTGCTTTATTTTCTTACTAAAGTCCTATAACGATTTTTTAGCATAGGAGTCAGATTAAGTAGCAGACCCAACCGCTTAACATGATACATATACCCCCTCCCTACAAAATAATAATTAGCATATTGCACAATGATTTCTGGTGGCTTAATGTAAGCGGAAAATTGTATAATTCCAAACGTAGTAGAATTAAAAATATCGTAATATTTTCAACGTCTACAGTATACAAATTTAACGTAAAATCAATGCCAATACGCTTTAAGAATTATAATTAATATTACAAACTTTATGATATGTTTAACACCATAAAAACTTCTCCCTTTTTTTGGTGGTTTAGAACTAGGTTTGGGAGAATAGCATAACAAATATTTTTGGGTAGCTTTTGCAAGCATTACAAATCATGTAAATATGTGGTTTTTTTACTTGTTGTATAATACTCTAATGTTTTGCTATATCATAAAAGTGTATGACAGAATAATAAGAAATATTTGTTAGATAAGCATTACTACTACATAAAAATGATCATAACTTGATATTCGATTTTTGCAACCTATTGATACATCACATTGATTCGAATCACAATTACAAACTTCCTGACAATTTCTTCCATATGACGGATAAGGACATTTAGAAGAACAATTCATCCCTGTGTATCCCGGCATACAATCTATATTATCAAAAAAAAAAAGAAATAAAGTTAAATCAATGTCAGAAAATTATAATATGATTTTTAAAATTATTTTTGCTTTATATAGATGCTGGCGTAAATGCTAGACGTATATGATTTATTCATATGAATAATCAGTGTCAATAAAAAAATGACAATAACAAACCGTCAACCATCTCAAAAATCCATAAAACGAAATACAAATTCAAAGCAGAGCAACACGGACCTCCAAGATAGAGGTAGGATCAGGCGCCTAGGAGGAGTGAGCATCCTCTGCTGACCGGTCACACCCGCCGTGTGCTCTTTGTCGTAATCGGGATAATAAAAACCGCAAAAGTCCGTAGACAATAAGGTAATTAATTATGGTCTAACAATTGGTATCAAAAACGTCAGTCAGCATGCGACTCAGTGGAAGATTGTATTTGCTCATAATTGGCTGATTTAAAGTTTCGCTTCAAGTAAAAAGACTACTGCTAAATTAGGGGTTTGGAGACTCTCCCTGCTTTATGTAAACAACACTGAATGAAGAAATTTTAATGCATGTAAAAACCAGCTTGGAGCAGGTGAAAAATCAATACAATTTTCAAAGATTATACTTAAAAATGGTAGAGAAAATAAGTACAAATGTGAATCATGCTTGGGAAACAGACGGATTAACCCTTATTTTATGTAAATCGCTTTTGATTACTAAAAATTTGCCTTCTTTTGATGACTTGATGAAATGCTTCAACAATATATTTAATAAACGAAATTTCTATTTCAAGCCCAAGCAAGAACCTCAAAGTATGTTACATAAAAACAGATTTTTCTTAAAAATATTTATGATTTAATGTCATTAATCACATCCGATGCGATTTAATTAGATAAGTAACAATGTTAGGATACGCTCGTCACGTAACAACGAAGAACATACTTCATCACAAAAATGCATCAAATACATTTATAACATTGTTGTTAACATATGTTATTCAGATTCTAAGTATTACTCCCGGTCAAAGTAAATTTTTGTTGATTCAAACAATATTGTTTTTCAGCGGTATTTTAGCTCCGGTACATCTTAACATTGTTGCGTTATAAACTGTGTCTAAACCAATCAGATTTCAGTACTTAACATGAAAGTATAAAAAAAAATATATTACGATATCAGCTTTACTGCGACAAATAATTAAATATTACCTGATGTTAGAGTACCGCAACCTACATATATACTGCATAGGATTTCACTGCAATCACAAAGTCCCTGACAATTTCTTCCATATGAGGGATACGGACATTTAGAAGAACAGTTTAATCCGGTATATCCAGGCATACATTCTATAAATTCAAGTAAATCAAAATATTCTGTAAATATATTTTATTCAATGTGTCAAAATTTTCACTATATTGCTCATTGGTACTTTCCACAGTGGTTTTAATTTCACATATAATCAATTTTTCTAATATAATACAATCAAAAATGGCAATTAAAAAAAACTGTATTTTCCTTCCTTGTTTTCTTTTCTTACTAAAGTCCTTAAGCGATTATTTTAAGCATAGGAGTCAGATTACGTAGATGACCTAACCGCTTAAATTAATTTATACCCGCCCCTCCCCCTCCCACATCAATTAAATATATATATAACATTATTGCACAATGATTTGTGGTGGCTTAATGTAAGCGGAAAACTGTCTAATTCCAAACGTTGTAAAACTAAAAACACTGTAATGTTATCAACGTCTACAGTATATAAATTAAAAGTAAAATCGATGTTAAAACGGTTAAAGAAGTATATTTAAGCTAAATTATTAGTGTTTTAGTATTTGATTTGTGAGAATAGCATGAATAATACTTCATGTTACTTTTGCAAGCATTATTTAAAATTTTCCAAGATTACAGAAATAATGGCTTTCATATAATTTATTCCTGGTATATTTTCAATTATTACATGGTGTATTTGCCAAATAACAAATTCCTGTGAATATGTGTTTTATCCGTGTTTACTGAGGTTTGTTTATTATACTTTAATGCTTTGCTATATCATAAAAATGCATCAATTAATAATAAGAATGAAATGTTAGATAATCATTACTTCTACATCTAGATGAACATTACCTGATGTTAGATTATTGCAACCTCTTGATATATCACATTGGATTTTACTGCAATTACAAAGTCCCTGACAATTTCTTCCATATGAGGGATACGGACATTTAGAAGAACAGTTTAATCCGGTGTACCCAGACATACATTCTATAAATCCAAGTAAATCAAAATATTCTGTAAATATATTATATTCTACGTGCCAAAATGTTCACTATTTGCTCGTTGGTTCTTTCCACAGTGGATTCAATTTGAAGGATAATCATTTTTTTCTATTATAATACAATAAAATTTTATAATAATAATAGACACTAAAAATTTTTTTTTCGTTTCTTTGCTTTATTTCCTTACTAAACTCCTAAAGCGATTTTTAAGCATAGGAGTCAGATTAAGTAGCTGACTCAACCGCTTAACAATATACATATACCCCCCTCCCTAGAAAAAAAATAATAAGCATATTGCACAATGATTTCTGGTGGCTTAATGTTAGCGGAAAATTGTCTAATTCCAAACGTTATGGAATTAAAAACACCGTTATATTTTTAACGTCTACAGTATACAAATTAAACGTAAAATCAATGCCAATACGATTTAAGAATTATAATCATATTAATATTATAAACTCTATGATATGTTTAACACCATAAAAACTTCTCTTTTTTTTTTTTTGGTGTTTTAGAACTAGGTTTGAGAGAATAGCATAACAAATATGTTTGGGTAACTTTTGCTAGCATTACAAATTCATGTAAATATGTGGTATTTTTACTTGTTGCATAATACTTTAATGTTTTGCTATATCATAGAAGTGTATGACAGAATAATAAGAAATATTTGTTAGATAAGCATTACTACTACATAAAAATGATCATTACCTGATGTTCGATTATTGCAACCTATTGATACATCACATTGATTCGAATCACAATTACAAACTCCCTGACAATTTCTTCCATATGAGGGATAAGGACATTGAGTAGAACAATTCAACCCTGTGTATCCCGGCATACAATCTATATTATCAAATAAAAAGAATTAAAGTTAAATCAATGTCAAAAAATTATAATATGATTGTTTTTATTCTCGGCATTATTTGCAAACAATGATACTTAAAATATATGTTATTTGTTGTGAGAAAGATAAATACATTATTTACGACTTACTATCACAAGCATTGCTTAAAGAATTCCAGAAATAACCATAACAACAATTTTTGTACCTCCTATAAGAGAAAAAAAAATCACTCATACGATAAATAAGCAATGGTAAGCTTTGCAGGATAGAGCAATAAAAATCGAAGAATCCTATCTGAAAAAAAATTGGCTTTATAATTTAGAAAATAAAACTAACTCTTTACACGTCGTTGTAACATCATCAGTTTTACTGCATTTGAAAAACTGATACAATAGTAACACAGCGGTACACACAGTTTTGCAATGCATTTTCTGCATGCAATATGATGTATTATTTGTAGTCCCAATGTGACGATGAAAATAAAACTTCCTTATGTGTTTCCCTCTTTTTATTCAGATTGCACTGCACGCACACAATGAGTCTGTTATAAATGTCAAACATAAGACAACTGTTAGGTATTTCTGATTTAACATAGTTCCTTAGTGAAACTAGGGTTACCGTAGTAAAATATTTCAGAAATATAGGTTTTGTCGATACTTGATTGATAATCCATGTTACTTGAGAATATTGCATTAACAAGGAGTTGTCTTAATGACTACAATACGTATAAATATCTTTGTAGTTTTTCATTTAACTTAATCTTCTTTAAGTGCATGCTATTAGAGTCGTAAGAGTCTTAGGGGTTAACAAATTACCCATCAGATGTTTAAAAAGCCACAAACTTCCAGCCCTCGTCACAAACATTTTTAAAATATTTTTAGCCATAACATCTATGCAAATCCGAAATTACTAATGAATTATCTATTTAGTTCATTCAAAATTACTTTCAAAGATCTGATATTCAGGAGGAAAAATGTACATTTTTAAAGGAATTCATAAACAGATTTATGTGGTGAATGTTAAGAAATTGATATTTTAAAAATATATCTTATTTGATAGTGTATGGTAGATAACAAATACAACTGTTTAAATTTTATGCATACTAACTTATAAATATAAACTAAATGAATCGAACTAATTTACTTTTGTTTTCACGCGAAAACAGATTAAACCTTCGTTAGCTTGTCAAACTTTGCTATTCAGGAAAAGAAAAAGGTCTTTATAACTTAATAGAATGTTGATTCTGTGGTCAACATGTTTCATATTTTATAAGGTTAAATTAAAAAAAAAAACTTTAAAATATCCCAGTAGCATATATGGTTGCTAAATTTAATCAGAGCCCACTTTTATAAAATCATTTTATACAAATTTATTGAAACTCAATTCATATTTATGTAATTGAGGAAGAAAAATAACTAATCATAGATCAAATAGTGATGACCTTTGTACATAGATTACTCAGTCATCGATCTTCCTCTTTATCGCAGCATTTCCTTTTAATTTGATATTTTCCCTTCCATACCAGTTTCAAGGTTCAATAACATTCATGAACACCCCGTTTATTACAAATTAGATAAAAATTTAGAAATTGTGTTAGATTCCGTATCATCTACTCCAATGAAGAGGGGTTAAAGTTGCAGAATTAAGTTTTAATTGCGTGTGTATTGGCGCAGTCTTGTACAATTGTAACAGAAAGTCGAACTTCATAAAACTAAACAATTTACAATCAGTTGAGTTACACATAAAGTCCCACATAAGATGCATGATCATTATATATTAATAGAAATTTTGAGGTCACAAAATCTTACCAAAATAAAAAGCATCAAAACGTACGATTTTTTAAACGCTTTATACAACCATTCCCAATGACAAATTAAAATCTACTACTGTAAGCTTTTTGATACTATCGACAGTTGTTTCTAAAGTAAAAATGGAAGTCGTTAAAATGCTTACCTTGTCATTTGAAATCTAAGAAGTTATTTTGTTAAAAACCATTCTGATTGCACACACAGGTACTCTGAAGTTGACATTAAAAAGATGCTTGAGTTTATGATGGGGGAACAGGGTGTAAGACCCGAAAAAATCGCGTCAATGAGTTTTTTTTCCCCATTTTTCTCATGTATTAACTTTATGATGTCCTGTTCAACATATGAAAATATCAATGTCACTTTCTCACCTTCCAAGGGAGATAATTGGGTTTGAATTACCCCCCCCCCCCTTGTCAGAAATAATGAAATTCAAGGCAAAATACAGTTAGAGTAATTTAAAAATCAATTTAATTGAGTTGTTTTGTAAATGATTAGCAATTTTTATAAGAATATGCGGATACAACAACCTTGTCAGCATATACAATCTTCCACTGGGTCGCATGCTGACTGACTTTTTCATTCTAATTGTTAGACCATAATTAATCACCTAATTATCTACGGACTTTTCCGTTTTTTCCCGATTACGACAAAGAGCACACGGAGGTTGTGACCTGTCAGCAGAGGATGTAAACTCCTCCTAGGCACCTGGTCCTACCTCCAATGTAATGGAGGTCCGTGTTTGCTCGAGTTTTGTATTTTGACTATCACAAACAAACCAAATCATAAACGTTTCGTTTTTTCTCTATTATTATATTTTTCCCGATTATGACATTTACCTCGATTATGACGTGCCCAATTGTGACAAGGAGCACACGGCGGGTGCGACCGGTCAGCAGTAGATGCTCAATCCTCCTAGGCACCTGATCCTACCTCTATCTTTTTGGAGGTCGGTGTTGCTCTGCTTTGAATTTGTATTTCGTTTCATGGATTCTGGAGATGGATGTCGGTTTGTTATTGTCATTTTTTCATCATAGCAAACTACGTTAAAATCTTTAAAAGTTTGCTTCAATAGATCCTATTTGACTCCGGAAAACTTTGAAAGGAATAAAACGGGAGACGATTATCAGTTTTATTCAGATATATTTTGTTACCTGTGACAAGACCTCAAAACAAGAAATTGGTATTTTTGAACGTTTTCATTGTTTAATAACTATATTTTGCGATTGATATAAGTCTATAGTGAAAGTCCCAAATGTAAAACTCAGAAAAGGAAACGTAGAAATGTTGACGTATGGATTGTTTTTACGACATGATATCAACGTAAGGTAAATTTGACCCTTAATCAATTTTTTTTTTCAAATAGAAAGTTCTATTGATTTACTTTATTAGGGCCATCAGATTAAATTTCTTTGTCTGTACTCACGCTTTACCTATCCTGAGGTCCCCGAAAAAAACATTTCCTTATCTTTATAATATTATAAGTAATAAATTTTTAATGTACATACCTAGCCCTAGTCAATTTTTGTTTCAAGATACTAGCGCGTAACTAAATGCTTGATTTTTGTAGAACAAACATTGTTACTTTATATCGACGTAATTATCAATTAAAAATATGTCTGGTAGGACTTTATCTTTAAAAGGTAAAACATCAGTTTAAGAAATATTTTATTCAAAAATATACATATAAGTACATAAGTGAATATGGATTGAACAGCAGGCAAAAATAGTCTATATTAGTTCTCTCCATTAGAGATCAAGGTATGAATATTTATAATACTAATATCGTATATTTTTCAAAGTTTTACATGGACATTTTAATAACTTATAGAGAGTATGAAATAAAGAATTTAGTTAAATTACAAGATAATGTTAACG
>WFKH01011925.1:2308146-2325482 GCA_016163765.1 Magallana hongkongensis | reverse complement strand
ATATATATATATATATATATATATATAGTAGTTATAATATAATTGGGTGAATAATAAATGCATATAAAGTACATGTAGCACGGTGTTACTTACTGTTAATTTACATTCTATAGTCTTTTATTGGGTTTTTTTTAATTAATTCATGAACCTGATCAAAAAATGACATATTTTCTGAAAGAGACGGACAATCATAACCATGTTATACAATATAAATATCTTTCGGTATGTCATGATCGTACATGTATCTAAACAGAGAGTTCCTCTCAGGATTATTATATTGACAAGGAAAGAAAACATGAAATGAATCCTCATAGGAATACCCACATCTTAAACATTTTGATGATTAAAGGGACTTGGACACGATTTTGGATAAAAAATTTATTTTTTATTTTAGATGTATAAAATGGTTTACTTCCATAGTTTGAATGAATGGCCAAAATTTGAGTGTTAGAATTCAAGTTATAAGAGAGATACAGAGATAAGAATTCATTGTTATGCAAACAAAGCTCGAGTCTTATATTTGTTTACAAATATGTTAAGTATAGAATTAGCATTTCTTTGACAAAATGACTCGTGGAAAACAAGGTAAACTTATTCATTGTGTTTTTAAACAATAATATCAACAGAAGAAAGCAGCATTAGATTGAAACTTTCACCAATAAAACACATATGTAAAAAAAATACAAGGCTCGAGCTTTTTTTTACAAAACAAAGAATTCCAAACTCTGTATTTTGTTTATAACTCAATATTTGACTTTCAAGTTTTGACAAATACCCATATTAGTCATTTTAAACATTAAAAATTAAAAAAATTAAATTCAAAATTTTATGCATAAATCGTGTCCAAGTCCCTTTAAACAAGATTATGATTATACAAATGTGCATTAAGACAACTTGAAAAAATTTCTTAATTGACAATGTAGTCTGTTTAAATTTCTTTGACCATGGTTGTATAATTTAGATTTTGTTTTATCTACAAAATTATTATTTTGCAAGCCTTGCTGAAATTTGGCTATACTTGTTGCAGATTTTACACTGTTTGGCAGAATGTTCCATAATTTAACTGTTGACGGTAAAAAACTATTATAATATGCAACAGTTCTGGTAATTGGAATGTGAAACAAGTTATTATTGGGTAAAGAATAATTATGTAAGACTGGGAGACATTGTTTAACCATATCATACAAATATTTGGGTGTATAATTATTAAGTATTTTATACATGAGTGTTGCTTTATTTTTTTTTCTTCGTGCGCCTTAATCGTGTAATGATGCACCCAGCCTCTATTTGTACACTTTCTAATAAATTGCTCTGCTCCCGTGTGCAGTAATCCCATACTACATCACCATATTCTAAAATAGGTCGAATTAAGAAAATGCAAATTTTAATTAAAGACTTCCTGTTTAATTTATATTTTAGAATGCGAAGTATATTTAAACGTTGACTTGATTTATCAAAAATGTTTGTAATATGTTCAGATCAGCAATAGTGTACCATGTTTGCCTGTCGCATCTTACGTCTAACAGCACTAGTAATGAAGGGTTAATCTGACGGTCGAATAGTAACAACGCATGTACTTGTTTTGTAATATTTTTGTAAAAATATTGGTTGTATACGTTAGTAAAATTGTCATAAATATCATTAATATTATGAGTATTAAATACCTCATCTAACCAATCTTTGCGTAGTTGTGTGTAATTTGCATTTGCACAATTTCTTATGTATCTTTGGTACGAATGTTGCTTAAATGTTTTAAAATGCAAATCTACACCCACTGGACAATGTGTACTTCATAATGATGGTAAGATATTAACAGATTCAATATTTTCAACAGCATTTGTTATAACAAGATCAATACATGTACCGCTTGGTGTTAAAAAAAAAAAGTGTTGGTTGTATTAATACGCGTATAATTTTATATCACTGGCTGTCACGCAATGGGAAAAATCTTTAAACTACATAAAAAATATCCAGATAGAATATCTCGAAAATTTCATTATAGACATTATATAATATTAATGTCAACAAAATACAGACAAAAAAATAGTTTTAAGCAATCAATGGCTTGAGCTCCTATTAGTCAGTTTTTTGTAAAACTCGATCAAAAAGGGGTAGAATTTTGAAAATTGATACAGGAAATTCGGACTAAATTAAATTTAAGATATGAGCTTAAAACGATTCATTAATATATGAATTTAGTAAAGCTGTTCGTATTTTATCATTTCCAACCAACAAATTGTTTTATTATTTCTAATAATTTCAAAATAAAGAAACCCATTGAAAGGGTGGACAATTTTGACAAATTTTCAATAAACATTCAGAGGTCACTTGTGTAAGAGGGCAAATGTTAAATGAATAACATCGGACTCGAGATTCTAGAAATCATTTACATTTTAAGTTAAAAGTAATTTATTTTTTGTACTTGTATCTTTATTTGATAAGTACAACAATGTTAGATTTTGACAACAAGTTATTTTTATTTTTAATTCTTCACACTTGTGATTCTGATTGCTGATTTGTTGTTTTACGGAAATTGGCAGTAGGCCATACTTTGGCGGCATTTTCCGTCTGTATGTTGAAGAGAGAAGACGTATTGTCAGTCGCACCTTTGTCTGATATTTTGCACAATCCAGCAGTTGTGAGGCCATCACTAAGTTGGAGTCTCCGAGATTTATACAATACATTCCTTACTTAGGACCACTGTCAAACTTGGCAAAGTTTTCAGTTTGTCAACTTGCCGCCAACTGAATCAATAAAAACTACCATAAAGATATCACTATGTTACACGAGCATAAAAAGTAGGTCATTGACCTAGTTATTTGACAGTGAAAAATATCACCACAATAGTAGGGCTACATTGTACAATAGGTAGTTTTTCGTTCCTTTTAGTGGATTTTTTTTAGCTTCTGAGTAAACGTAATCCTTAAAATTCTTAAGTTATATGTAGGACATGACGAATCGAAAAGTACAAATGACTACTTTTATTTGAAAGCGTTTTGTTACTGTTTGTAAACAGCTTAAAATGTTTATTGTAATTGTTATTATATTTATCACAGATGCTTAAAACTTGACACAAAATAAAAAAAACGAATGAATAATACATGATTTAATTTAATAATCAATATAAGATAATCATATATTTTTTTGGAAATTTTAATAATTCTAGATCTGCTATACTTGTAGATACATGTTAAAGATGAAAAGACTCTCAACTGCCTTTGTTATATGGGGCCGGATATTGCTGCTTTGTTTGTCTAGACATGGTTTAATTCGTTTGTATATATCAAATTAAAGTCTATTGTTTGTTCAACTTAAGGTGAGAACCACTGGAACTAACACAGAATATACAAGATATACACAACAGGTATGTCTTGTGCCCAGGTGCACGTCATGGTTCCTAAAGGTGTTTAAATCTTATAGTCTGTCACAAGATATTTATGCAGCACATTTGATCGATTTTTAATAAAAATATACATACCTGTGAAAGAAGTGCAATTAAATTCGATGAAAGGGAAATTTTCCAAGATATTTTCATTGACAAATTATCATTTTTCACTCGAAAACAATCACAGGATCGAAAATAGATTTCTTACGGAAATTTATAATGGGGAATGTTTACATATTTTCTCCATTCGGAATCACTCGGAATACCTCGCGCAATTTTTCAACGTTATCATCCGGGCTAACTGCAATACAAAATCCCCGTAGACATCACATTTTTTAGCCTTGAATTAAAACCTGATAATCTAACAGGGGCGTTTCAACTGAGAAATCTTGGAAATTTTTCATACTTTTGAATGAACATCGTTTAAACCCTGAAGTATTTATTAATATTGAGTAGTTAAGCAAAATGTGAATCCAGGATATCTTGGGACAGAGTATAGTATGTACGTGTATACAATAAGTCCATTGAAATAAAGTTTTATTTACATTTGTAATAAATTCTCAAAATATTATTTCCTCACCCTGGGTTTTAAAAAAAAAAGTCAACAAATCAAAGATACATGTGTATGAGAGTAAAATTTAGAGGCTAATTAATTACAATAATCATAAATGGGGGTTAATTATTTAAATATATTTATAAGAAGCTCGAGTTATATAATATGTCACATACCAGGCCCGGTATATCAAAAGTACATCATTTGCAATTGCTACTTGCTGAAAATAGTACGTCACTGGTAATTGGTGATATTGTTTGTTATAGAATTGATAGTTTAAAAATCATGTATACAATTAAATATCTAAACATGTATCATTAAGTATGTTATTCTAGATATGTTGAAATTGTATGTAATCAACATGATTAAAACTATACATGCTTTTTCTGTCTTGGAATCATTGAAACTTGGGACAAAATATACACTATTTTCTTAACTACCGTACATGTAGAATCAATTTCTCTTGTTAAAATCGCTGCGTTGTGTGTCTAGACATGCTTATATTTCTTTTTGTATATCTAATTAAAATCCATTTTTGTTAAACCTCAGAAAAACCCTGGAACTAACACAGAATATACAAGATATACACAACAGGTGTTTTTTTGTCCAGACTTTGCTTTGTTTAACTAAAAACTTCGCATATAGGTTAGATATATTTGTCCATTGATCACAATTGATAAAATTGTCATAAAGTTAATACATTTTGTTGGTAAATTAAGCCCAATATTGAATAAAGACTGTTATTATTTTTTTAAATGGCTTAAAGGGGGCTTAAAGGTGGCTTAAAGAAGTTTGGACATTAAGGGCCTATAAGTTGTCCTTAAAGGTGGCTTAAAGGTAGCTTAAAGAATTATTCGAGGAAAATGTACTGGATGTTCAGATGCTCGCCTCGGTACCCCGCGAGATGGCGACCACTGCGAACTGGAAGGGTAAGGGTTTTCCATTAAATATGTATTAATCATAGTACCAGTTAAAGAGAAAAACAAGTATTCCTTTTAAGGGAAGGATCGGCATATAATATTATTTGTCAGCTCTATTAATGTAATACAAAAGTATTACGTTACATGCAATAAACTAAATATAGACCGTTGTGTTGATTTCCGAAATAGCAAGGCAAGAATAAGCTTTACTTTTAGTAGGCGAATTATACTTCCGATAAATATTCTTACGCATATGTGAAGAAAAGGGTGATTTGAATCAGTATGTATGTAACTGTATAAATGCTTTATTTTCAAGGCAAACGGATAAAAGTAACGTTTTTAGTAATTTACGTGTTATTAAAACTTTAAAAGAGGTTGTAATTGCATAGTAAATAAAGTAGTGCAAGGTGAAGTGTGTATGCAAATAGTAAAATTTGTCGGGTGTCTCATATCGACACAACTGCAATCGGCCGAAGCCAATCACAAAAAGATGTGATAAAATTAAGAGGTTTTATTTAAAACAATAAATTGTGTCTGCAAGATATGAAAGAGACAGCATTGTAGAAAAAAAACCTGCGTTCGATTTTCGGTGCCAAGGACCTGAGTAATCATGACAATCTGTTATATTGGGGTCTAAGCTATGCCTCTATCGCCACAATTGATGGGAGGTGTGCCACTCTGTTAACACTGGAATTTACTGGATAAGGGTCTTAATATAATATTGGACTAAAACGCGATCGCGAGTTATTTCTTTTAAAAAAAAAAGGACAGCTACAACATTACAAACCAATGGCGAAAATGGGGGAAATCTGTAACATTTTTAATTTACGTCAGTCATTTTTGGCGATTTAAAAGTTTCTTATAGAAAAAAAATGATACAGGATATACTTTCTGCGCATTCAAATATTTGCGATTTAAAAGATATCGCGAAAAAAGCAAAAATTGCCGGGTATACGGTATGTCTTGATTTCCATGTCTGTCTTACATTCAACTAGAATGTTTGCTTAACATACTTTATAGATGACCGTTTCAAAGTCGGATATCAATCAGTCTTTATCAATATTTATTATTTACCTGCATCGATAAAGTCCTTGCATTATTAAGGTCCTTTTTGAATTTCCATGAATTTCACGTCTCAGAAAATGAAATCCCCACGTTAGTGCTGATTGTAAACGAACAAGAAAATGGAAAAAAAGAGTCCTCAACAAATCAAATACATAAAGTTTTATGATATTATTAATTGTACTGCCAACCTATGTTTGGTACAAGTGTGTAATTTTAGCATAATAATTGCTGATGTATCTAATATTGAAAATATGCATGCGATGTACCAGTCTCTTAAGGTGGCTCTATACACCCACAGTTTATTCCAATTTTCAATAGAAGACCACAAAACATATACTTATCAGATATTAAAATGATGATAGTGATACTATAGGTATTTTAAAAAAAAATTTTAATGTTTTTTCGTGTTTTTGTAAAATAATTTTTAAAAAGTTAAATATTAACAAATTGAAAGAAAATTGTTTGTCAAATGATGGATATTTCCTTCAGACACATAAAAAAAAATATAACACTACATAACATTCAAAATTATTATTAATGCAAATTTTTGAGTACATGTATTTCCCGAAAATATATAATTTTCATGTATTCTTACTCTGTCGACAAATCATCTGAAAAACTGCTTGATGTTATAAGAAAATGTATTTTAATAAATATGACACAAAAAATTGAATGAAAATCATTACAAATAAACACAAAAAAAAAATTTAAATATTTTTTGGTATGAAAGTTCCCCAGGTAGGAGTTATCTCTCCTAAGTCCCAAGGCTCAAACACCTTGGGGACTTTTTAATTTCTTAGTTGAAGAAAATGTCCTTAATGTTGTTTTGAATGATAAATACATACATATTTCATTATAGGCCTATATAAGTAATATATTCACTTTAATGCAAAACTACATGTAAGTCAAATAAATAAAGGGGAAAATTCATTTATAGGATTTATGTATCCCAACCTGAGAGAAATATATCTACATGAATGATATAGACATTATATCTTTAAAAATAACGGATCTAAAGGTAGGGGGGGGGGTCGGAGGGGTCCCGACCCCCACCCCCTGGAAAATGAAAATTTATTAAATTTACATAGTAAAATTATTACAAATATGCCTCGGACCCCCCTGGCAAACACAATTATCCTTTGGACCCCCTGTAAAAATTTTCTGGATCCGCGCATGAATAATACGGTATTTACAAGTGTAATTGTATTTAAAAACATCGTACTTTAAATAATGAATTTTCCAATTATCAAATTAAATCTATTCAAAAAGGTATAGCGCCTTTTCCCATTATTTCGCCTACACCTGTGTCTGGACGGAAAGTACCTGTTACTAAATATTGCTTCAGGTATCTGTCCCATTATGATTTTCGAAACATAGATACTGCTTTTGTAATGGTTTCTGTAACAACTGATTTGTCATAAATTCGGGACACCTGCATCGAGAAATGAATATATAGAACTCTGTGTTTAATGTCAGTTGGTATTCTGAACCGTGATAACTTCCAGCAAAATGCAATGAATCTAAGTTTACAGTTGTTTATAGAATACATGTATTGTGTTATTGAAGAGATCTGTTTATATTGGGTGTGCTCAGTCATACTCAAGCTGAATTAAACAAGATAATTTGAAAAAAAAGAATCCAGCCGATTAGATACATGTAATTTAAACTATTCTTATCATGCTTCAATAGTTAAAAAAGTGAAAAAATAGTTACTTTCTGGTGGAATCGATCCAGCGACCACAAAATCAAAAATATCTCCGCGTTACCACTAGGGCACGCATCTAACAGTGTCATCGCATGTCTTTTAAATATATATCGCTATGTACATGATTGTATTAGAAAAGTCATTAATTGAAATAATTCTCTAATTTTCAGTACGAACACTAAATATTGAATAATATTGAAAATGTCTGATATTTGCAAAAGTGCTATATTTTAGGCGAAATCGTATATTAAGTGGCTATACCTCTTTCACCAGATTTTCAAAAGAGCGGTTCCCATACAATTTGCCCCAGTTTAAATTAGCCAGTACCGGAATACATGTTTTCAGATTTACTTTTTTGCGTACTGCGTCATCAAAAAGTGGTGTATAGAGCCACCTTAACATACATATAGTAGATGGTTTCCAAAACTGTATGGATTAATTTTAGCATCCTACCTTTATTAGACTAAAAATTCATCACAAAAATTGTTCGTAGATGTATCAAGTTCGTGCACAGTAATATGATCTAAATTCTCAAATACAGATTCTGATTAATTCTGTAAATACAATTTTTGAGTTATACAAAGTTCATACTGTATATTCAAGAGATCATATTTTGAATATGTTATTTAATTTTTTCAAGCAACAAATGGATAGTGGTGTGATTAACATTTATTTACATTTTCCATTTTCTTATATTTTCTTTATCTGTAACAACACTACGAATTAATTTCGTAATGTATATTTCAATACATTTATCAATGACTATTTTAATATTTAATCGTACTATTGCTGAAAATACATACATATACATGATACTGTTATTAATTAGGAATCATGTTTTGTTAATTAGGAGGCGATCAAACACGGCCGGGCGTGATTAAATATATCATTTTTTTCAAAGTTTGTTAAAGTTTACGATTTCAACGCACTTTGAAATATGTTTTCTTTAAGTGTGTTGACCTTTTCTCCAATATAATGCATTTTGGTGGGTTTTTTTTTCAAAATGTGCGTTGTAACATTGTTCACATTTTTTCTTCTAAAATTCAAAAACAAAGACAAATTGTTCAATCGTTGCGCATTAGCATTTAAGGTTTTCTTTACAATCATTGTATTTTTATACTGTATGATGTTCAATTACAACATGTCATATGTAGCCGCAGAGTTTGGCAATTGTAGCCACAAAACCGCCTGTAATGTATATATATATATATATATATATATATATATATACACATATAACTACATCTAGAATATTCTTGTTTTTAAAACCACGGATATATATATATTTTCTGAATAAAGCGATAGATCTCCCGATATCATCTTTTACGATTATATAGCACTGTCTAATTTGATAGCGAACTAAAATGAATAATATTTACAGTAATAGTATATTGTAATATCACTAAAACAAAAACAAGAGGCCCAGGGGCCACATCGCTTACCTGATCTGAGCAACAATAGCCTAACTCTGATCAAATCAGCATTAAAGTATCGAAATCAAAATATCTTGACAACTAAGTACCGTAGATCTCGCTCAAAAAATTTATTTTAAAAAAACTGTGATTCTCCTATCAGTTTTATGTTTTACACAATTTAAATTAAAAATCTCAGTAAGCAAAATTAAAAAAAATCAATCACAGATCAGATAGTTTTTACCTTTGTATGTAGATTTTTCAGTCATTGATCTTCCTGTTTATTAAATTATTTCCTATAAAGTTTTAAAGTTTAGCTGTTCACTTCCGTGTCAATTTCAAGGTTCAACAACAGCAACAAACAAGTCAAATTTTATTATCACAGCATGATACAAATTAGATCAAGTTTACTAATTGTTGATGTTCATACCATTTAGTGTTTTAAAAAATAAATACTTATGAATCAAAGTTTAAAATATTGAATGAGAATGCTTACTGGTTGTAAAATAAAAGTTTTGGGAGGAATCATTTCCGTCAGTTCCTGAGTAGGCTAAAGAAACACAACCAAAACGTTCTGATTTGATTGCGTTGTCAGGATTAACTTCTTGAGAGCTAATGTGATTTGCAAATTTAATAATGTATAAATTTAGTAGACCAAAATGGCATGTGTATGTCATACATTTGAAAAGAATATACAAACGTTAAATAATTTTGATATTTGAAAACCTTTAATAATACACATTATTTAGTTTGTATTTATTTGGTAGATGCCAAATTAGATTGGAGTATCATGAAATATATTCTTCCTGGCGTCCTTCGTCCAAAATCTACAACAGGAAGTAACACTTCACTAACCCATATTGTTAACAATCAGTTGAATTACATGATAAGCGTCACTTAATATAAATGATTAATTATTTACTACAACATATCTCATAGCAAACTAGTATTAAACCTTTAAAAGATTACATCAATGAATCTCACTTGATATCGGAAAACTTTGAGAGGATTAGAACAGGGGACGATTTTCTTTTTTAATTTGATACAGATTCATACCAAAACGTCATAGTGTTCACCCTAATGAATATGAAATTATAAATATACAAATAACGAAATAAAATGACGCACCTTCTTAACAATAGTTCAGATCAAATAAGACAATACCCAGTTAAAGCAATTACCCGTTACAGAACACCTTTATTCACTGCTCATCATTTACTGCACATTTTTTCATGGACATTGTTTTAATTTTTTGTAAATATGTAGAAAGAGTTATTTTAAAATAATTTTCTTCTGGTATAAATGATGTTCCGAACCTTTCAGAACAATCTCAAATATCAACTAGTAGACTAATTGTTCTCGAACAATTAGAGGTCTTTCCACCTCATTATTTTTTATGTGTTGTTTCAATATAATTAATAAAACATATTCTCTGCGTTACTTTATAAAAATGAATCAAAAACTTAAATATGCATTTTTTTTTACCTTGACCTTTATGTCATATTTATTGGTAAAGGTCAACATTTCAATTTGAAGTGGTATGATGGCCCTACGATGTAAGGTTCACAAGTTGTAAGTGTTTTTAACAAAAGTAAGAAACTTTCAGGGGCGATCACTGCTAGAAGGGGGCCTCGGGCCCTTTCGGTATGAATGGATTGAATGAGCCCCAAAATGTACTCAATACATTAGTAAAAATTTCAAGCCTCTACCTCTAACGGTTTATAATAGGTAGCGATTTCAAGCATTTTCTACAATAGTGGCAATAACTCAATAATTGTGTCAATGTAGGGGCTGAAGGGTTATATTTTAAAATGTCTCAAGAAGTCCTACTACATCTACGAAAAAGTTTTTCTCTACCACCCTAAACAAAAGATAAATTAACAGATTTTCAAATGACTTTGACCTGTGACATTTTTGTCATTTTGTTTGGCCAAGATAGACGCTTCCATCCTAATTGGTCCGAAGTCTCTACGATAAATAATAAAAAAGTTGAAAGTGATTTTATGGGAATTTAAATACTTTCAGGGGCAATAACTGCTAGAAGGGGGCCTTAGATCCTTTTCGGTATGAATAGTTTGAAGAACCCTTTAAGTGTACTGAAGACATTGGTAAAAGTTCCAAGTCTCTATCTCATGGTTTCAGAGGAGTAGCGATAACAAGCTTTTCGTACACAAGGGCAATAACTTTGTAAGTTATGGGAGTTATCAAGCAAAGGGTCATTTGATGCCATAACTTTTAATGGTCAATAACATAGAGAAAAAATGTTTCAATATCTCTAGAAATAAAAAAGCTGTCCCTGGAAAAAAAGAGTAGAAAAAAAAATAATAAAAAACAGAAGAAAAACAAAAGGTCTTTCACCTGAAAGGTGGAAAGACCTAATGACACCGGAAGTTATATTCAGTAATCATTTATGGCATTTTCGTTTCACATTCAGTCAAGATCGCTTCAACGTTATAAATTTCTTGAGAAATAAGCGTAAGCCATCTCAGTTGCAATACGAAATCATGCTTTTTCACTACCAGAGTTATAAATTCATTTTTAAAATATTTTTGGGGGTGTCGTTCCATGGGAGATTTGCATTTAATACATAAGATACACTTAGCCGATTTTTACACAACATTCAATAGAAGCATGCATCATAATTTATGAATCAAAGCTTTATTTGTATCTTTTATTTTATATACTTCACTAAAATATTGGTTGAACAATTATATATTTTGTTTAGTGTTTAAAGCATGATGTACATTTAACCAAGTATGTAACAAATATATAACTTGACAACCAAAATTGTAAGAAAGATAACTCTGACATGTGTACCTTTACGTGTTTGTTAAAAATAAAAGAACACATGAATTGTTGTTTTTTTTTAATTTAATATACATGTCTTTACCAAGACCATCGGCCTATTATGTGATCAAACAATCAATCATAAATTAAACGACACTGCCTAACTACACGTTATGTTAACTCATTTTAATTACAAAAAAATTATATGAATTTTAAAATCATTCTGAGACTTAAATTAAGGTACCTCGCTACACCTAGACTTATACTTTTTAAGATACTACGTCATAAGATGGGGATTTAAATGTTTTGTTAAACTGTGTATATCATTCAATTGGGTTGTAGATCGTCACAGTTTGGTAGTTAAAGAATTGGGCTTCTAAACTGCATGAGTTCGAACCCGCCTGGAGCTTTTGTTAATGTTAGCTGAGTTAAATTTTTTGAAAATATAATTATTTCATCCAAAATTGCACATTTTTTTCGCCTATTTGACTTTAATACTTCTTATCCATCATGATATCTATCATAATCAAGTAATTTTCTGCTGATTTAAGAAAATAAATCAAGGTGTAGTGAGCCGCATTAATCAAGATTAATGTCTGAAACAAAACAATATAAATGGAATGAAGATTAAGAAAAGCTTTCATTTCTACCTAGAAAAGAATTTGGGTTGACTTTTTCAAATGTAGGTGTAAAATCGTGTGATATTCATGTACAAATTAATCATTTTTAAAATCAAGTTTTAGTTGCGGCATTTTTATATTTTATATATATTTAATTTATTACTAGTGGTTAATGATAATTACTGAGCGTGTCATGTATAGCAATGCAATCTAAATGAGAAACTAACTAAATTCCGTTTCAAATATTCTGAAAAACAAGTGTATATGATAAGATTTTAAAGCTAATTAAATCGGGGCTTTTTTCAAGCAGAGAAAAAAATAACCCCATGAATTCGTTGAAAGAAAATTATACCCATATTTTTTTATATCGATTATGTTTAATTTTGTCCGAAAATGTTTTTTTTGTTCAAGTATAAAAAGCTATTGGACATTAGTTTATAAATTTAGTATTTTAAATGCTCTTCTAAAAAAATCAATGACTAACATTGATGTCACAAATTACAAAATATCAGTTCATTCATTCCTATCAATACTGACACAGACACTTCATTGTCACTTATTGTTAACGACATGCTAGTGACAGGATCATTTGAATATATCTGCCTTGGCAATGTTTCCGTCCAGTTTACGAACTGGCGAGAAGGATTGTTTGTAGACATCACAGTTGTTTCTTTGATGGTTTCATTTTCCTTAGGACATTCCTGTACCCCTGGAAGCATCAGACCTTCACAAATGATACCACTGGATCTGTGTACATACGAATGTAAAAAATGAACGTTCTATTATAATTTTATATTAAAAATTGAAGAATGGAGCTAAACTAAGCGGCGAGGAAAGATAAATGTAGCGGTCAAAGTCAGTCCTATTGTAAAATAGGGGAACTATGAAAAGGTCAAGATAACCTAATTATATAAACCCACACTAAATGAATTTCTGAAAATATTGACTAAAATATTTTTCTTCTGAAATTTGAATTATGCTTAATAGAAAGTAAAAGACTGAGGCATAGATGGTGAATACGAGCATAGTAAATTATAGTAAGTACACAACATAATTTTGAGAAACAAAACCAAACCTCTGTCTGCTCTAACTTGTATTAATAAAACTATAGACTATCAAGAAGCCAAAGTCTAGATTAAATTCTTGTCATAGATCATTTTGATAGTAGAGTCGAGTAATGAAATTGTGTTATATGTTACTAAAAACGTAAATTAATTGCGTTACTCACTTTTTGGAGAATATCAATAACACAAAAATCAACCTTGTCACGATCGCAGGCTTGTAAAACATCTGAAAAAAGATACGGGCATAATCTTTAATTTTGTTATAATGTTGTTTCGATAAACATATATACATATATTCTGTCCAGTCTCATTCATAAATTTAGAGTACTTGTAAAAAACTTTTACAGATTTAGAGCAGTTTATATTACTTCTTTTAAAGAAAACAACGTCATATGCTCATAATTATGCTTTCTATATTATGCGTTATGATTATTGCACATATCTTACAAGTAGCATTGAAATATATTTACTTAGTTTTATCATTGAATCAGTAAATCAATTCTTTTTAATGTACAGTATCTGTATGATCATGATCAAACAGTGTGTCTTTTAAAAGATTGTATGTTTTGAATAAATTTTTAACACAACTTGAAATTAAAGTTTCTACTAATTCTTTATCTAAGTTATTTTGAATTTCTTAGACACTTAGCATTAGTTCGTTTTTTAAAGCGTGCGCGCTCAACTTATCATAATCATATCATCTCCGCGCTTTCTTTGTAAACCCCGGAAAACCAGTGTCCACTGAGTGTACATAATTTCACGGATCCAGCGCACTTAATGCAAGTAAAACAAATTTTGTGATGTCAATGCAAATGCGTTTAAAACATGTTCATAAGAGAAAAAAGATTGTATGACAAAGATTAAGCTGCGACTACGCGCAAGACTTACAATATTTTATTTTTTAGAACTATGTTCAACAACAAGGAAATGATACGTAGAAAAAAAAATATGGTTACTGGAAGTATCCGTATCAATAGTGACTAAAACACCATCCCTAATTCATAAACTGGTTCAGGAAATCGCCACTTTGTCGACGATGACGTTCATTTGCGGGAATGATAATGAATCACGATTTTCCTAGTTATGATTGAATTTTTATACTATAGTTTTCAGTGAAACATGTTCTCTGCCTTGCTAAAAGATTACCATTTAGCTATGAATAAAAATAATTGTTAAGACGTATTTTATTCTAGAAATGTTTAAGAAACTTGATGAATGAAAAAATGACAATAACAAACCGTCAACCATCTCAAAAATCCAGAAAACGAAATACAAATTCAAAGCAGAGCAACACAGACCTACAAAAAGATAGGATCAGGTGCCATGGAGGAGTGAGCATCCTCTGCCGACCGGTCACACCCGCCGTGCGCCCAATGTCATATCGGTAAAAATGTCATTATCAGGAAAAATGTCGTAATTTGGGGAAAATATCATGATCGGGAAAAACGGAGAAAAATTCGTGGACCTTTCTGTTACGTTTGTCGTTATTTGTCATAAAAACACCAACAACATACCGTTTATATATAATTTGAAAAACCAATGCATTTTTAAATCTATTTGCTCTGCTTTCATCAACAAAAAATGAGATACGTCACCCTTGTGGTCATCACAGTGACCGGGCCAATGGTCCAGACTGGTTACTTTTTGAACTCACGTTACTTAACTGATGTGCAGAAGATGTTAACTGACTTTTATCAGGGGAAAAAACTAAACTTGATTAATACATTCAAAAGAAATTGTTTTAATTAATCTACTTGCAATTGATTTGAGACCCAACCAACCTAACACTACTATAGAAACCATGATAAAATGTAATGGACGATAGTTTTTTTTTTCCAATCATGCTGTAACGTGTTTTTCTAACAATAATAAATACAGCAAAGTACATTGAAGCGTTTAATAGGCGTTAACTCCAGAAAAGTTTCTACATAATGTTTTGACTGAGTTGTGTCCAATCAGATTGTTGTAGGCGGAGTCATCAGAGTACTAACTATTTTTACAGTGATGCAGTAAAAATAGTGCCACGTGGACAGCAGACAAAAAGAAGCGGGTTTTTATTCAACGCGGACGTCTGAGAAAACATTGGATTGAAACTGTAGTTAAAGAAGTGTGTTTTCAATCCATCTCAGCGTGTCATACTTGCTCTGTAAGTTAATTGAAAAACATGTTATATCATCAATAATTTATAAGTATATAATCAGCTTTGAAAAGATCCCAATCCGAGAGAGATAATACGCAAGGCAAAGCATTGTCCGATTACTCGTCACAAGTCTGAAATCACGTCGGGCCATTGTTGAAACGCGGTTTATTCCCAAAGGAGAATAATTCAAAGTACGATTTAATAAGTAAATAAGATAAAAATTTTCCTTTTTTCGCTAAGTTAATGTATACGAATGGATATGTGTGTTCGTTGTTTATCTAGCTATACACATACCAAAAAAATTCACTAAATATCGACATTGTTGAAGATTTCTGAGATACGTAAATAAGTATGAAAATTCTTTTACTGATCCTGTATTAAGCCTTCAGAACATTATACAATGCAGTTTTTAACGATAACTTCACTCAACTTTAATAGTAATAAATACTGTATATTTCAGTTTATGTTCCGCGGTCTTACATAAGACAGGTGGTGCGAGTTTTGGTGGGGAGAGTTGTTGACAAATTCGTTCATTAGTCTTCTTTTATATCTTAGGATCTTTTTGTGTGGTTTGTATTTGATATTTGTTTTGTAGGGGACATTTCTGTGAAAACCATCTATAGGACCCTTTCGAAAGAACTGAACTATACGTACAAACGTGTGAGCCGCCCAAAAGGTACTAGATTTACCCAATATAATATGCTGTATACCCAGGCATATATAGACTTTTGTCAAAGAAAGACGGCAAGACAACTTAAGTTTATGGATGAAAGTGGTTTTAAGGTCACATGCGATGACAGAAATTATGGTCACTCTAAAAAGGGGGGAACGATGCAATGAAATCGACCGGAATCTTGCTGGCAGAAATTTGACTTTAAATTTGTTGGTTGGGTGTGATTGTGTTTTGTATTTCAATTTCGTTGATGGTCCCTCCAACACAGATACATACCTTAACTTTTGGCACGAGGCGTCATTATCTCAGGACGACTTTGGACGACCAGTATTTTTTCCCGGCGATGTGGTCATCGTTGACAATTGTGCCATTCACCAGAATCGTGCCGAGAGAGTATTAACTCAGTTTTTTGGGCAGCAGAACGTGTAGTGCACGTTTCATCCTACATATTCACCAGATCTGAACCCAGTAGAAAGTTGTTTTGGTAAAATAAAGAACATTTTATCACGGGAAAGATTCCGTGTAATCGTGTCCAATAATTTGAAACTTGCTATAGTCTACGCAATCAAGGATATTCAACAATCTGATTTAATCATTTTTTTCAAACACACAGGATACATCAACATATAGACAAATGATGAATTGTGAACTAGATTACAGGAAACAAATGAACAGTTTCAAAAATAGTTGTTGTTGGTTTGAATAATATACATGTATCTTTAAAGGGTAAAATAAAAAAATAATGTATTTGTGAAAAATAAATGCAAATGTGGGGAAGAGTGGGAGGGGGGGGGTTAAGAATATGATTCCTGCAAGTTTTATATGCCATTTAGATAAATGTATATCTTTTAAATACACGAAATATCACATTGTTGATAATTGACATGAAAATATTTTTAAAATATAGATCAACCGGAACAACCTAAGTGTGATCAATTTTGACGGAAATATCCTAAAACACGCGAGAAAAACAACAATTCTTGCAGGTTGATCGGAAAGAATAATTTCAATC
>WFKH01011925.1:2290526-2303146 GCA_016163765.1 Magallana hongkongensis | reverse complement strand
AATCAAAAAAAAAATTTGGATAAAAGTTACAAAATTTCCTTTAAGTTGCAGTATAACATTCTAAAATGAAAGTTTGTTTCAGTTCCGAAATGCGTAAATTATAATGGCGCGAACTGCGCACCTTACTTACATAAGCGAGGGAAACTGGGTCACGTGACTAATTTTGGAATTAAGAAAATCAGTCTAAATATCAAACTTACTGCATCAATTTCAAGAAAATTTACGGTTTTGGTAATAAATGTCACAAAAAATTACTATAAATGAATTTACGTATTAATGCTTATCGATATGGACCCTGAATTGAAAATCAACAAACAGGCAACACGGGTTTCGTGAGGCTGTCTGATTTTACGGGAAATAAAGTTGTTTGCAAGTTGGTAACTTGGAAAACGAGGTTATCGTAGATTCCTCAGCTACCGGCAACGCCAATGTCGTAATGGACGATGAAGTTACCTGACAAATCCCTCCAGATATAGGCTAGGTGACAGGGTATGTCGTAGCGCACGTCTGGCAAGATGGAGGTCAGGGTAGAGAATTAGATTAGATCAGTCGTACGCGGAAGAGTCGGGCTGTGGTACCACAGTACTTTGCTGTATAAGGGTTTTTTAAGAGATATATAATTTTTCTAAGATACTTTGTCTGAGTATTTTGATTGACCTGATTATAAAAAGTTTTTCCTCTACTCTTCCTGAGTTTTAATGATTTGCTACTAAAATGATTTTACCAGAGACTTTACCGGGTATATTGGAGACTGGGAAAACTGTCACCGCAGACTTCCTAATAATATTGGAAACTAGGTGCCTCAATCTTATGCATATTTACTAAGTCCTGATTCCCAAATTAATTCCCCAGATACCAATACTGCTGGTGAAACTATTTCTTAATCCTACCCTAGCCTTTCCTGACGTTTACCTTCTTACTACTTTTCTTCTTCTGCTCAGGTTTCTTAGCTGTGTTCTCTTTTGAGCTTCTCCGCCAGACTGCCTCAGCTGCGCAGACTTATAAACCCTTTGGGCAGTTCATTCTAAGGGGTGTCAGGTTATTCCATTTTATGGGTGCGTTCAATTTGTTTCACTGCATTGCGTAATGAATCCATTCTAAGATTGTAACTTCTAGTTGAATTTGAAAGTGCAAACAATGTTGTATATTACGGGAACATTTTGTCAATTTGTTAAATGACATTCAACAGATACTTACATAACATTGTATGCTAATTGACAGACACAAACTCACAATTAACTTTGTGATTAAGTGTATAGAACCAGTGTACATAGAACTTGCTCCAAAATAAAATCAAAGTACTGAAGTACTGACGGGAGTTGATTTTATTGATTATTATTTATTTTGATATCTACGATATGTTATTTCGCATGGCAAGTAGTTTCTAAGCTCTATTTGAATAATTACACACATGTTTTCCTAATATGAGCTTTTCCGATGAGAATTCTGACGGAAAACTCTATATGAATCACGTTGTGTAATATTCGAAGATAGAATAAACGCCAGCAAACTTTACGATGTATTATGATTGTATCAGTCATCGAAATATTTCTGGAAAGGTGTATCAAAGCAATTTTTAACAACCAGAAGATAATAAAGTGTAGTCTACGCCAGTACTGGTTCTATCTTTAGATTGGATAGCCTGTCCTTTATAATTCCAAACCTTACCGCTGTAATCGAACTCGCACGACTACCAAAAATATCTAAATTGTTCGTACCATTTAAAATCTGACTATATTTAAGGTATTTATTAATAAATTTCCTTGAAAAACAGTGCTTTTGAATACATTATATCGCATTTATCGATTATTTTCAAGTACTACGTTTTGTCAGCAGTGATGATTTGTGCTAAGGTCAAAACACTGTTTGACTTCCGGTTTGATTTTAACGTTAATTTATTAAAGTGGCACGGTGACTCAAAATAGATGTTTTACTTTTTGATTATGACAACGGAAATAAGAAGAGTTATTCGAAATTTCATCATACGGAAGGTTTCACGCATAATAAGTCATCACTTATCAATTTACAAGTCATTAAAACTCATCCGGAAATTGCACATGTAAACAAACCGAGTTGTGTTGGACATTAGTTTAGTGTCACGTGATTGCGATTTCTGTCTAAAAATAGTTACAGTGGGATTGACACACAGAAAAAAGAATTTGAATTTGAAGCTATTCGATGTCTGTGGTAAGAAATATGCATTAATAGAGAATGCATCTTAATAAATATATAGTTCTTGAAGACATCGTGTTTCAATGAGAGGCTTCTGGCTCATGATGTATGCCACGCTGCAGTATTTACATTCCCCTGCGCTTGCGTGGCTATGAAGCGGAAGAAAAACTCAATATTTTCGTGTTGGCCCAAGGCTTAATTCAATTTTTCTTTTTTTAATTTGATTTATTTACTTTTGAACACCGTAATTTTTCAAAAGTTCATCTTTTCATATGATATATAAAATATGTGGAAATCGTGTAAAAATTCGATATTTGCTAAATCATGGGTTTGTGCGTCACCATGTCTCTTTAAGGTGACTTTTGGCAGTTTCATTGGTGTTTTTTTTTTTTTTTTTTTTTACATCCTTTCATATTCTGATCATCCTTTGATAGAGAAGCAATGCTAAACTGTGAACATATGAAAATTTATTTCTAATATTATTCTTGGTTTTATGGGGTTTTTATGTCATAAAAAGATACAGTTTTTCTTATATCGATTATGTGAGCCACACAATACATAACAATTGAAAATGAACATACAAATATCTATTAAAGACATTCTTTGATAACTAATTATAAAAAACACCGATTAAATCAATAGAAGATATAAGGCGGTTTTAAAACAGTTTCTTTCTTAGTATGTGAGATTGGGCAGACAGTTGTAGCATTTATCTTAAAATTGATTTGTAACAGTAAAATGCTTCCTCTAACCAATGATTCACATCCTTTTTTCACTACTCACGGAGTTGTTGATCAAATATGTATTATTCTGTTAAAATACATAGAAACTCACACCAAGATATTAGAAGATTCCTATAACGTACAAGGAAATAATTTCACATTTATTCATGTTGAACAGGTTCAGAAATGACGAAACTTTACATAACTTCAATAAAAATACACATCATTTCATTGAATAAAAATTCTCTAGGACTTTGTCGTATCAATATATGTTTACTTAAATTTGAAACGCACTTACTATTAGTGAATTTGATAAATTTCCCCTCTGACTATTCTTTTGAACCTAAGTAGAGAGACTAGTGTTATATTGCAGTTGTTCATATTGAGAATCAATCTACTTATATATATCCTAGTAGAAGGATAAGACATGGCTCCGTATTTACTGAAAATCCTGTTTTGAATAAATTAGATATAATGGCACCGATTAGCCGGAATCGGATACTTAACTTAATTAAACTGATGACATGATTTATTGAATGCTAATTATCCAATGGTCAGAGCAGCTGTTTATTTTTTTTTCACTCTCCTTTACAGTTAATGTATATTTTAAGCATGGAATAGAATTGCAAAGCTTTGAATAAACTGCTCTTTATTATAGTCTTGGTTAGATTATCTACATTTATAGAAATAATGCCACTAATAATATATAGTACCATTTGTCATTGACAGATAAAATAGCATTTTATGCTTTCTATTGATGGTATTTTGCATAAGATGTAATTTTAACGATTGCCAAGGATTATTTTATCAAATATTTTACATGGCAGTTTAATTTTCATTATCATATCGATTTGGAATGTCCCAACAAGCTACAGTAAAAGACGGTTATAGCGAACATGCTTATAATGAATTGACGCTTAAAGCGAAGTGATTTTCATTCCTTGTGACTATATAATATGTTGTGAACTTGACGGATATAACGAATTACGCTTATAACGAAGCAAAATCGCCCGTCCCTGGCACTTTGTTATAACCGTGTTTTACTTTATATTAAACATAAAAAAAAAAGATTACCCAAAGTTCTATGTTTTTATGCATTAAATAGCAGTATTTAACCAACAATATGCTTTTCTTTGGTTTTTCTTTCAAGCTATGTAGGTAGCTACCGTTGAAGAAAAAGAAAATACATGACCCACTCACGCGGAAGCATTTCGATGTTTAAATACAATCATATAAAGGCATGACAAATATGAGCTATGTTGTCTTGATTTTGCCGACTCCATAAATTATATGGACTGTCTCTAATAAATTCTATACATTACTTTAAGTCAAAAGTTTTAAGTATATTGCCAATTCAAAAGAAGTTCCTTTTTCTTCTAAATTTGTGTTTTGTTAATACAATGTACGTGTTTAATAATACATAATTTGAATGAAAACTTTTGATAAACATTGATATATTATAGTCTGTGATTGACATATATCATTCTTAAATATACTAAAAACATTTATAAGCATGTATTGTCGCATATTAGCAAAATGTGTTAATCATGGCATCGTACCTGTTTTAACAATGTAGTTAACGTTTATAGGGACAACATAATAACTGAACATAGGCTCGGTTCACTTGCTAATCTACAATACTGCCAGATATATATATACAACGTATAAGAAAAGATTTCTAAATAAGAGAAGTTTACATTTTTTTTAACAGAAATATATCGAATCGCAGTTACGTATCGATATGGCCGATAGACAATATAATACCTCATTATATACTGAATAAAAATTCAGCACTCACATTTTGATTGACCTAGATGCATGAAACTTACTTTAATATCCACTAAACACGTGTACCCAAATAGTTAACTTGTACTTATATCAAAAACACTTCTCAATTGATATTGAAATATCATAAACAATATATTAATCAGCATTTTGGTAAGTAGCTTATTTGATTTCCATAAAAAGTACAGAAAGTAAAATAGCTGTTTTTCATATTAAATCTATCAAAACTATATTCCGTGGGATACAACATGCTATCCTCCTTTCAGAATGCTATCACCAAACATTGTGACGCCAGTCTTTGTTTTTGATTGTCTGACTGTCTGTAGCACTACATGTAAAGGGTTCAACAATAATGATGTTAGCAAATTCTACGAACCCTATACAATTGTAGATAAGGGTAAACGCGCCCATTTTCTTTCCTAAAAGTTTTCTTCTCGGTCGTATTTATGACACACGTTTGAGAATTGTTTCCATCCAGAGATCCATAATTTTATCTGTACCTGGCTTTTTTGTTATATGCCTTCCTGAATGATGTCTATAGTCGTAGAATTAACATACAAAAAAGAGTCCTACTATTGATTAACAAAGTAACAAAACTGGATGATTTCTTCCTGTCAAATGGTAAGTCTTCTGTCTTAAATTGTATTCCTCTGAGATTCCGTGGTCACCAGAGAGGTTGCAAGTTTTAAAGTGAAAGTTTAGGCTATCGACCTGACATCTATGATATTTACAATTCTTCAATATGTCTAAAATGCACCCTGTGAATTGTCTCTTCACTTGCAGACTGGATTCTGCATCAATCGTTTAATACATTTCTTTATTTTGCCCATTATTGTACTGAATTGTTTGAAACTATTTGTTTGCTCTGAGCACTGGTCATGCAAATGGCCAAAACATGTCAATTTTTTCGACCGATGGCAAAACGAAATACTTTATTTCGATAATGTTTGGTTTCTGTGTACAAAACTCTGTAGCACATTTCACAAAACTTTGTAAGAATCTGCGTAAAAATAAAACCTAATTAAAATCTTAATTTGAAATATTAATTGCTTGTCATGATTGCATAATTCATATAAGATTTCAATTTCGAAAAATCCTTTCCCTAGCAACGATTTCAATACAATTAAGAATTGTCATAAAAGAAGGGAGCATAAAATAAAATCAAAATGATCATGGCATCGTATATAACCAATACAGAAAATATAGGTGAAAACAAGCTACTGTAACAAATAACTAACAAGCTTTTGTGGTTTTAAAATTTAATGCCGGATAGCAAGTCACAATTAAATCAGGATACAGTGTAACAAACTACAATCCAATACATTGTGACCAAATCATTGCAATAAACATCATGCAAATAAAATGCAAGATTTTTAAGTCATCTAATTTATATGAAACAAACTACTTATAAAGCATATACAACTGACTACTTATAAATAACCGGTAACAAACTTCTAATAAATCACTTACAGAACATTGTAAGCAATCTCAACTCCCGCTATGAGCTGATTGCATTTTTGTTTTGTAAGTCAATGGAATCGATTTTGTTTGTAAAATGTGTATGTTAATGAGACCATTTAATATACATTTTCAGCTTAATTGTACATGCATGATAATAAGAATATTATTCTTAAAGGATATTTAAACTAATCAAAATTTATTTGAAAGGTATAACCTCAAATACAATGGAACATCACTAGAGTTTTTTTTCAAAATTCCAATAAAATCACTTTGCCCAGAGATAAAATATTTCTTGCCATGAAAAGTGTTTTCGCAGTATAATTATTTGACTTCATAATTTGTTATTCGTGACAGAAAAAAATTGTTAAATATTGAATGTATCGGGGTAGTGTAAGACAGTTTCGTATGTGATATTCATGAATATTAATTAATATTAAACAATTAATTTCTGTAATTAGTAATTTTGTTTCTAATGGGTCAGTCTATCTGACAGTGGTCAGAGAGACTCGTAATGGAAAAGATGGAAGGGCTTTTACTATAAGATCACTGCTTTAAGGGGATAGGTGTAATAAACTATAAACAAATCACAATTAGTTTATGTCAAATAATTATACTGCTAATCACTATGGCAAAAGAATATGAACACGACCCACAAACCACTTTAGTTATTAACTCAGTTATTTTAGTATCTAGTCTTGATTAAATGATTCACTATCAATCCCCTATAACAAATAATAAAAGAATCGACAAAGTATATAGTTTAAATGTAATTGCAAAGTAGTTTGATAGTAAAAAATACATTTAAATACATTTGTCGTTTTTTGCTCAATTTTAGAAAAAATATTAAGTAGCCTCCGTTATAGACTTTAAAAGTCTAATCTGAAATTAAATTATATGAAACATTTATAAATTACATGAAAACAATATTGTAAGTTTCGGTAATATTCACCTACAAATTTGTAAACAAAGGGAAACTATTCTAATTCCCATGTTAATTAGAGTAAATGTGGAGTGATTCTGCTTTCTTTTCATTATTCAATCATGATATGGCTGATTTATTGTTCGTTCATTGTGTAATATATGAAACTACTGATATGTACATGTACGAGGGTCAATCAAAAAATACGAAGACTTTTGTCATAGCTATGTTACTTAACGTTATATTATTACTAAATTTAGTAGACATAATTAAGCAATACTTTCAAACAATTTGAAATCCAAAAAGTTAACATATTCCTTTATTTCTTTTATGAAGAATCTAATCCATCCTGCAAAATGAGGTCACGGCGCACGGTCGAAATTTATGTTTTGTCAACAATAAATCATACATGTAAGCTATGTGTTTTTTCTGAATTGATATAAATATTATGACTTAACTCATTTATTTATATATTGATGGTAATAAATTCGATGTTGATTAATCAATGGAAAACAGAAAAATTTTACTATATTTCTGTTTATTCTTCTAGATAATTACCCGAAATTTTAACAATTATCTTTCTGATATTGTTTGGTAATAAACAACAAAAAAAAAGGTAAAATGTATTTTTGAATGTTCTGCATGCAAAATGAGAGTACAGGAAGCTCCATGTTGGGAATATTTCAAGTGCCTTGAATGCGACATTGTCTTCTGTAAAGTGTGTTACGAGCAGGAGGTTCAGCTTGGGAAATACAGCCTAGCTCATGATATGAGAAAAATGCGTCAGCTATAGATTCATTATCCAGTAACTCTTCAGAAAGTTAATGAATGTGTCTCGTGACTTTCATTTCATTTTTGTTTTATTGTCAGATTTGGATTTCTAATTTTTTTTTATTAAGTACTTCATTTTTTTTTATCGTATATTTATAGAAAATACATCCTTTTCCGACCTCTGCGATATCAACAGACAATTCGCCTACCCGTGTGTAATAAACCCTAGAGATGTGTTATAAAATTTATTATACACCTCTCTCCGACAATCTTTGGTTGACATTACACATCCCATTCCGTTAATCATCGACTATTACGACGTATAGTTTGGCATACGTCGTTCAACTCCGATCTCCTAGTATGACGTCAAATTATAACGTCGACGTCAACTTGGTATATACACGATTTGAACATTGATAATGCCCATTTTAATTCATTGATGTACACACAAATTGAACTTTTTACAAAACTAAATGATATTTAATGTCATGTTATCAATGCTCATGTCCGAGTACTCTGTAATAGAATACAAAGAATCCCCTGTGATTTGTGATGATATATGACTTTTATCCAACTCGCTGTAGGTTTACTATGTCTGATATTTTTTTAACCACATGTTTTCATCCAAATTTTTATGTGCAAATCCCTATTCCTTATTCTATATGTTGGTTTTTTTGCAAATGTTCGTAACGTCATTTAAATAAAAATACGTTAAATCCATTGCGTCTGCATCTCAGTGCATTTTCAACCAATTTTTCGACCTAAACGGGTGCTGCCGCAGATTTAGGCAAAAATGTTATCTTTTTTATTGTTATCTTTTTTATGTAAACAAAATAATACAGAAAATAAGGAAAATTTCAGAATTATCAGGTCGCGACGATACTTGTATGCTGTACATAGTCCACGTATAATTATCTTTTCCTTAAAAAAAATCAAATACACGCATCTAGAATTGTATAATTGAAGACATGATCGAATCCAAAAATATCTGTTCTATGTGTTGCCAAAGATTTATGAAACAAATATGATGTATGCTATGTCACTTGAACATATACTAGACTGATAAGTTTGATATGGTATTGGAAAATTGGAAGGATTAAACTAATGCCCCTCAGGCTCTAGGTTTTTTTAAAGTCGATTTAAAATATGTTCATATGTTCTAAATTGTGGATTGTCTACATACGGCGCTAACGTAATATAATTCTGTACTGTCATTTCTGTTGAATACCATTACTCATTACTTTTATTGGGTCAAACAGTAAAATCATTTTTTTTCATCAAACAATTACAACGAATCTTTCAATCATTGCTCACGAATATACTAGGGCTCAGAAATTTTACTCAATCTATAATATATTATTCAAAGGAAAAATAAGAAATCACAATAGGTGCCTTTCCTTAAATAAATTGAATTAATAATATCATAGTAAAATAAATTTCTTGTTTGATAATAAACAACCATAAAAAGGTAAAATGTATTTTAGAATGTTCTGCATGCAAAATGAGAGTACAGGAAGCTCCAGGTGGGAAATATTTCATGTGCCTTGAATGCGACGTTGTCCTCTGTAAAGTGTGTTACGAGCAGGAGGTTCAGCATGGGGAACACAACTCAATACTTCATGATATGAGAGAAATGCGTAAGCTATACATTTATTATCCAGTAACTCTTCAGAAAGTTAATGAATGTATCTCGTGACATTCATTGAATGTTTGTGTTTGTGTTATTGTCATATTTGGATTTCTACTTTTTTAATTAAGTACTTCATTTATTTATATCGTATATTTATAGAAAATATATCATTTTCCGCCCTCTGCGATATCAACAGACAATTCGCCTACCCGTGTCTAATAAACCCTAGAGATGTGTAATAAAATTTATTATACACATCTCTCCGACAATCTTTGGTTCATATTACACATCCCATTCCGTTAATCATCGGCTATTGCGACGTATAGTTTGGTATGCGTCATTCAACTCCCATCTCCTAGTATGACGTCAAATAATTACGTCAACGTCAACTTGGTATATACATGATTTGAATATTAATAATGCCTATTTTAAATCATTGATGTACACACGAATTGAACTTTTTACAAAACTTAAAGATATTAAATATAATGTCATCAATGCTCATGTCTGAGTATTCTGTAATAGAATACAAAGAATTCCCCATTATTGTGATGATATATGACTGTTATCCAACTCGCTGTAGGTTTACTATGTCTGATATTTTTAACTACATTTTTTCATTCAATTTTTATGTGCAAATCCCTATTCCTTATTCAATATGTTTTTTTGCAAATGTTCGTACCGTCATTCAAATAAAAATACGTTAAATCCATTGCATCGCATCTCAGTGCATTTTCAATTAATTTTTCGGCCTAAACGGGTGCTGCCGCAGATTTAGGCAAATTTGTTTTACATTTTAATCGTCCATATACTAGGTATATCCAGCGAAGTAACAACAGACAAGATGATGGAGATAAAGACGACAAGGAAGAAGAAGAACTTGAGGAGGAGTTGAGGAGGAGTTGAGGAGGATGAGGAGGTTTGTGAAGATGAGAGGGACTGATGCTTCTAATACAGTTGAACTTCAATATCCTAAACACTTATATTTTCAATAGAATGGATATGTCGAAGTGATTTTTAAGTCCAAACTGCTTATTAATAATTTTGAGTATTTTAACCTCGATATCTCAAATACTCGGATATCTCGCAGTTTTTACACAGTCACATCTAGTTCGAGATAACGAAGTTTGACTGTATTTATTTATACCAAATTAGGAATTAATTAAAACCTCAAAAATACGTAGTACTACATGCAATGTTAATCAACTTGTAATGAGAAATAGAGCTTACATAAATTCACATTTTTCCTTATTCCCCATAATTTTGTATTTTTGGCCTAGAGTTTTTTTTTCAAATATATTGAAACTATTGTAAAAAGCTTTTGGATATTAAAAGAAGATTGTGGAAGGGTAAGATAGCGCAATTTGGTCCAATCATTAATACGATTTCAATTTTTTTTTTCAATTAAATTTATTTTTAGTTATAATACATGTTTGCAAAAGCTTAATGTCCAACTAAATTCAGTTTTTAAATATTTTAACAAACGATAAAAACAAAACATATTGCCTTAATTTTTTTTGTCGGTATCGGACCTACAACAAAAAAAACCCACCTAGTTATACAAGGTTTCATAATGCCTGGTATCCTAACCACTGAGCCATTTCAGTTACATGCAACAATTGTTTAAATGCATGAGACTTTAGCTGCGAATTTACGTAATTGTATTATTTTTCTAAAACGTTAAGTTGTTGGGATACAAAATGATATTTTTGTGTATAGTGGGTAAACCCTCCAACTTTAGGTGATTCTGACAAACATATGAAGCACAGGCCCACTCTATATTGAGAATTTTGCTTTGAATTTGACCTATGAATTAGATATTTTGCAGCTGGCATGTAACTTTTAACTCAATCTTAGTACATGTACCCCTTACATACAAGCGTTTTTGTTCAATCTGAGCAAGATTAAGCAAATGGAAAATATTCTATAGTCTAAACTTAAGTGGTTAAAAAGTGATCTGCTATGACCTTCACATTGACTTGGTTCACCGCACACCATTAACCTAAAATCTCTGTTTATGTAAAGTGTGAGCCAAATAGGCTAAGTGAAGAGTATATATGCTGAAAATATGATTTTTGTGTGTCCGACAAGGCCTTGACTCTTGACTTACAAACATCAATCAAGGTCACTGCATACCCTTTGACCATAGAATTATATGAGCCAGATTGGACTAAGGGGGAAGAAAACCTGCTTTCATACAATTCCGCCATGACCTAAATCGTAGACCTAGAAACATGGTTCTAGGTCACTGCACACCTTTTACCCAAAGGCAGTATGTGCACTGGATGGAGTATGAGCGAGATTGGGCCAAGGTTAAAGAAGATATGCTCCAGACAAGAGATTTCGGACGGACAGACGGACGGAAAGACGGAAGGACAGACGGACGGAAGGACGGACGGACAGACTGATCACTATAGGGCGCCCGCAGAACAAATTGGCAAATTGCCTTATAAGGGCTTTTTAAAAAAAAATAAAAAAATAGCACTTTTAGAATGAAATATGTTTCTCTTAATACTCTGACCATGAGTTTTTATTTTTTAAAAATCCATCACCGCCTTAAATTAATGAATGAATAATACATTTTTCGCTTTATGCATAGTCTAAAATACCGGAAAACGATGACGTGTAAACACCATTTTATCATTTTACCCTACGTCACAAAACCACTAATTCTCAACTTATAAACATTATATATGAAATTAATTTTGTAGTATTACTTTAGCATAATTTGGTGGAATTTTATATTTTTAGAAGACCCCGTTAAAAATCAGACGGTAGAATTTAAATACTGTTTTTACAAATAAGATAAAAAAAAATGTGTTACTAATCATACATTGATATTTTAATTTGAGAAAAATCACCATTGTAGTATTTTTCAAATCTGCTTCGAACTGTGGAAAATGATAATTTTCTATATCCTTTAGTAAATATACCTGTTTTTGAAATGGTCCCTAAAAAGAACAAGATGGTGGGTTTTTTCTTAAACTTTACAAATATAATAGAGTTTGTGTATATTACATATGGTTAAAAAATAAAGTTTTGCCGTTGTAAATTTTTAGCAAAAAATCCCAAATCGACCTCCCTAACAAGTTTTCTACAATTAATTGATTTGCAATCCACATCAGTATAACTACCGTATAGCTGGGGGGGGGGGGGGGGG
>WFKH01011925.1:2250788-2288932 GCA_016163765.1 Magallana hongkongensis | reverse complement strand
AGAGAGAGAGAGAGAGAGAGAGAGAGAAGGAAAGATTTTTAACCTGTCCTGAACCAGATGTTCCTCCAATGGCATTTACAAGGGACTCCGCAGAGGAAATGAACGATCCTAAGTTGTTTAGAGCATTTCCTGATGACACCTTAAAAGATACAAATTTGACATTTAAACCAATTTTTTTTTTTTTTCAGAAATATGTTACGTTCATGTACATGTATATTCTTATTTAAAACGTTTTGTTTAAATATTGGGTAAAACGAGAAAAATTAATAAATCAAAAATTTTACCCATCTGCTCACTAGTATGTTAATACATATGTCCGTCTTTCAGGCATTTCGTTAGACTTTCATATTAAGTCAATGATTAAAATTAATGACAACAATAATATGACAGGCTCATACTTGACTGAAAGGTTGTTTGTGACTCAAAGGTTCACGATTTTATCTTAAAGAATTCTCGTTCATTTATTATTTAAAATCATTTAATCCTTTTTAAAAAAGATTTTCTAAACAACAAAAGAAGACTTACAATATACTGCTAATTATTAACACAATTGTTACATTGTATAAATCTTAGTATGTTATCCTTTGAGTCTTGTCTGCATTACAAGTCTACAGAACTTACCATAACCAATCTGTTTAGGAGAATGCACAGCAGAATAAGGGAATTACGTTCTGCATCTCTATTGTTCAACATGGCGTAAACGTTGTTTCTGTGTATTCTCCCCATTGTAGAGTCACTGTGGTACTAAATGTCCAACAACACAGATTCTAAAAGCAATCAATGAATATAAAAAACGCCAACATCTATTTTGAAAGAAGAAAAAAAATGAGTCTTTGTTTTTACTCACATCGCATTGTTCCAAATATAAGTTACACAATACCTAGTTTCGTTTTCATGCTTTAATTGAATTATTCACCGACCAGAAAATGAAAGAGAAAAAAAAAAGAAAATCCTGCTTTTGTGTATGGGTATTTTCGGTTGCATTAAACCACAAATTTTTTCACAAATATTTTGTAAGCTTATACTTTGAACGACTGCTTGGCAGAAAACATCAATTATCAAATTGGTCACGGTCACGCATAATATTAACTAAATTATAAAAAAAAAAGATAATAAAAGCCAGGGCAAATTGGTACTTGTAGTATGCCTGCGTTGTAAGTTTAAAAAAAATGGAAAAAAAAAACCAAAACAAAAAAAAAAAACCCATACAAAACAAAACAACACAGTAATTGACCGAAGTAAAACCTGCAAACTTAAGGTAAACTTTTGCGCATTTCTTTGGTGTGCTTGTTGTGCAGAGCGGGTGTGTAATATTCTGATAACATTTGTCTTGCAAATTTTTATTAAGGTACACCAGAGCTTAGTAGAGCAACACAATATTTGTACATGTAATTAAAAATATAACTCAAATTAATCAAATAATGACGTCGTTTTTTTAACAAATTTGAGACGAAATATCCCAAATATAGTCAACCAAGTTTGCCACAAAGAGACCCGATCTCTCAGTTTACTAGTATTTAAACCCAACGCAACAAAACACATTTTTAATTAATATTAAAGGAAAATCAAACAATATACATGTACAATGTCCCAAAATATTTATGCAGCACATTATCTTAATTAAATTTATTTTATTTCATTTAAGATTTGTTTTCGTTCTATTGAATTTCTCTGGGTAAAAGTAGATGATGTATCAAAGAAGAAATCTAGGATTGTTCCCATATTTTCAATTTCAAGTGTACTAATTGACAGTTATGTGTGATATTGATGACAGTAACAATAAGTTGGGACAAACTTCAGTGCACTTCATAACACTTTATTTTATTCTAAAATTATCAAATTAATCAACGAAGTATATCAAAGAAAAAAATAGAAATTAAGAAAACATTTATATTCATTTTTAATTATTTTAAGCCTCAAAACTGGCATGTAGAAATCTAAAAATTGAAGGCCTTGACAGCCACCCCCATTTTTGTAACACATGTTTTTTGCGTTTGGGGTTTTTTTTGTTTTGTTTTTGTTTTGTTTTTTGATGTTTTTTTTTCTTGTCTTTTTTGTTTCTTTTTCCGTCTGTTTGTCCGTTTTTACATTTTCGAATTTTTTACCAGAGCAATTTTAACCAAACTTGGCACAAAGCATTATTGGTTAATGGGGATTCAAGTTTGTTAAAACAGAGCCACGCCCTCTTTCAAGGGGAGACAATTAAGAATTATTAAAAAATTTGGGTTTGGTTTCCAAAATCTTCTTCTAAAAAACCTTTTGGCCAGAAAAAGCTGAAAATTGGGTGGAAGCATCGCCAGGTAGTGTAGATTCAATTTTGTTCAAATCATGATCCCGTGGGGTAGGGGTGGGCCTCAAAGGAGAGGATGGTCGAAATTTTACACAGGAAAAAAAATCCTGATTATTTTCAAAAACTCAAATGTTATAACATATGGTATTGCTTATATGCAAGCATCTTGACATATTGTTGATTCTCAATTGTTTAGACTGTGGTCCTTGGACAATTTTTGGGCCACACAAGGAGTTCAAAGTTTGATGTAGGTTTATATTTTATATGAACAATGTTAAGATCTTCCTGAGAGCTGCAATGCTCAAATTTTGATATGACTATGAAATCATCGAGTTACTAAAGGAGCGCAAAGTATAACATAAGAACATATTGGGGAAATTTTGAAAATCTTTTATACAAGATCCAATCTTGTATAAAAGATTATAATTAACCACGCGATTTCTCACCTCAGGTAACTTTGTGAATACAAAATTCTATCACGTGACGTGTAAGGTAGCATGTTATGTGCTAACTAGGACAATGTTTTCGAACACGTCAAGTTGTCAAGCATTGATTTAAGGTCTTCTTTACTTACATGGGCGTGGTCTAATTGTTGAAACCATAGTAAATAGTATACTTGTACCATATAGAATGGATAGGGTTATGGTGAAAGAGTGATCACATACATTTTTATACATGGCATTGTTATTCGTGCTAGTCTAATTTTAGTACCATTCTGATAATGTCAGCTCCACCTCTCATGCATATTAATATCAATCTTATGTTTGATCAAGGGCAGATAAGCGAAAATTCTCCTTTTTTCGAAAGTTGTAAGGAAAAAAACATAGAATGAGCTTAATTTATCACAGTCTAAAATCTTAATTCATGTTGGAAATTGACTAGACTCTTTAAAACATTTAACAAAAGTGATATTAGGTTAAGAAATAAACGCAACAGAAGCGACCAAAAAGGGCTCAAAACCTGGCGCTTAGTGCAGTCATCCTTTATTTCATTCAGCATTCAAATGATTCATACAAGTACATCACATACCTAAGTGCTTGGTTTCGTAAGGTCTCTTGCGGGCACCGAAATACTGAAATAATATTAAACGTAAATGTAAAAGCAAATTTGATTTGGTTATTGTAAAACAGAACAAAAGCCATGTTAACAAGAGAAATCCAACCCAAAGACTGTGATACATGTATTGATTTAAAACGCACGAAGTGGGAGCTCCAGAGTCTTAGCACTAGCAGGGATTGGAGGAAGGGGGTGGTATTCATAAATCAATTCATAAATCAACTTTCACTATCAGTATTTTTATATTTAATCAGATGATGTATTGGTCCTTTGCTTAAATAAATGTAAATTACTTTGAATAACTTAATATATGAAATTTGATGCGAGAAAAAAAAAATAACCCAGCTTCATGTTGAACCAGTTCCACCGCGTTCGTTTCCCGACAATGACGTTTAGTACATGTACCATAATGAATCATATCAAAAGTGGCCGCGGGTTGATCATTCTGTTTTCTCTGATCTAGTGTGTATTTGGTAAAATACATAAATAGAGCCGTTTTAACAAGAGCTTGGATTATGGGCAGTACCTGACTAATAGCCGCTTAAATGAAGGCGGGGTGTACTCGTGGTACACTGTCCAGGCATTGGCTAATAGATGCGCGATTTTACACAAAAGAGCAGAGCTTGGCAAAAAAACCCAAACTTTCCGATTTTGACAGTCTTTGAATATTACTGAGCTTATCTTAGCAAATTAGGAGAAAGGATTTAAATATTTTACAGCTTGTTTTAATAAGCAAACAAGATAATAACATCCCACCGAAAGTCCAAGTTCTTGTTGAAACGGCTCTATATAATTTTGAGGTTTTGGTAGATATGTATCTTTTATTTCGTTCAATGTTAAATTACGTTTTTAGATTTATGTATTTTATTCACGTCTTTCTTTCCGATATCATTTGATACTGTAAATTTAAAAGAGATGTACGACGCATCCGGATAATGAGGCCATGATCTAATGCAGTCATTTTCAGAAATTTTACTTGGAAAAAATTGTATTGTTGGTTGGATTTCATTCCACATGTAATGATCATATTTGAAGTAAACTTGCCCTTCTGCATAAAATAAAGTTTTTTAATGAAAAATAAATTAACCTTTTAGTGGCCTAAACAGTCGATAATTGTGCAATCTTTACAGAAAAGAACAAGCTGAGCTTTATTTTTACTGCAAAGATAGCTTCCATCAAAGACTTGGTTGTATGCAGAGGGGCGATTTTGCATCAACAGTAGCTAGAAAAGGAGCCTAGTAAAATCACTTTAAAGTGGCTTATAAAAGATTCGGTCGATCCGTAACTTTGAAATGATTTTAACTAAATTTAATAAATGAGCAGTAACGATAACAAACATACGATATATAATAAAGTATAATTTTATGATGGCTAAGTATATAGCCTAGTGCGATACCTTTAACTCGGGTTACAGAATAGTCTTTTTATTATCATTATGGTACAAGTAACTAGAATAACTTTCGGAGTATAAACAATTTAAGATATCCTAATATGAAAACTTTAGTTCAGGCAATAGACTGGCCTATTATAATTTCAATTCAAGCTACATGTACATACATGTAATAGCTTACGACGAAAACCTTGTGATGTTTTACACGGGCTAAAACTTGAACCTCTTTAAACTCGCCGACAGGTTACATAAGAGCCTGGTACAATAGTCTGAATTTACAGCCATATATTTGCAACTAATATCAACATGAGTAGCCTAGTACGATAACTTCACTCCTACTTTAGAATAACCTCAGGATACACATAACCCAAACCAATTGTATCTATACCATTACTTATATTCAATCGATAGAGAATCCTTATATTTATTATAACAATGAGCTTGAATAACACAACAAGACAACTCAGGCTATAGAAAAACCTTGCCTATAATAACTTGGAAAGCCTGGTATGCTCACTATAGTATCCTCGTGCGAAGACTTGAAATTGTGTTTTTGGATTGCTTAGTTGGTTCACTCAAACGTCAACTACATATTATCATATGCAATATTTCAAAAATCCTGCTACAGGATATCCTTGTCCTATAACTTAAACATGTACTTACATGTCGTACGTAATACATTAAACACAGCCTATAAAATATCCTAGTAAGATATACCGGTATCATGAGTAAAAAGGTAATACATATATTAATTTACCCATATATGAAATAATCTAAAATAAATTGGGGGAGACCAAATGGGTAGTTTATTGACCATCCAGCCTCCATAATATAACCATATGTTGATTGCTTATATATAGTCAGCTTACATATCCTAGAATAATTGATTTAAACTCGGGATATAGAATACCTCCTATAATAATTTGTAACTCGGGTAAGTAACATATATTAGAATACCTCCTATAATTACTTGTAACTCGGGTAAGTTACATACACATGTATTTGAATACTTCCTATAATAACTTGTAACTCGGGTAAGTTACATATATTAGAATACCTCCTATAATAACTTGCAACTCGGGTAAGTTACATAATTACATTTAACTCGGGTAAGTAACATAATTACTTGTAACTCGAGTAAGTTACATAATTACTTGTAACTCGGGTGAGTTACATATATTACAGATGGTCAAGCTAATTGACTTTCAAAATCTGAGAAAAGTTAAACCAAGGAAATACTTTTGGTATAACCAATCTAAATTCTGTTTGTGCTCGAGGCATTATTAAAAAGAGGTTTTTTTATGGATTTGTCTGTTAATTTTACCGACATTTCTGCTACAATCATTTATTAAGTAGAAGCTTTGATATAGAGACATGTAATAAACCAAAGATAAGCATGTATTCAATATGGATATTTTTGACAACTATTAAGTTCCCCGTGACAGCATGCATCGGGTTACATGTATCCAATACAGAAACTTCAACAAGCTTAACCCTCTGACATCAAATTGTAAGTGTTTAAACCTAGTTGGTGAAAACTTAAATGATTAATAAAGAATTGAATAACAAAACATGTATGTTGTAACTACATATATGATACTTTTATTGGAATTCTTGTTTATTTAAATATCAGATAATAAACACCTGTAAATCAAATTACTATGCGTTGCAATTAAATCTTATAGTTAAGATATAATAAAAACGTCCTGAAAACAGCAGAACAACTCTCCATCTGGGTCATTTCAAGGTCCTTAAAACATTGTTCTGTTCTGAAAAAAATTCTGCTTTAAAATATGTATTTTCGTAATTGAAATACTAACTCTTTTTGAACATTAAGCATAAGAAGATACGCATGACACTTTGGGGTGTACATGTAAACGTACAAAAGTTTTCTTATCATATTTGTATAATGAATTACATTTACAATCATGACATAATGTTGAATGGAACTTGGCAATCAATACCGACACCAAATCACATTCTTTAAATCTAGAAAGCTCTAGACTTTTAACCAGTCTAAAAGAAGGCTTCAAGACCAGTAATAAAATACACCCAAGCAACAATCTACTGTCTTCAGAGTTGGTCAAACAAAAACAAAACAACTAATCTACATGTGTTTATACAATCTATGATATATATATATATATACACTGCAGAAGCGAAATTTAAATCAAAATTATGTACATTCAAACAATATACATATTTCGGATATAAAATCCTCGTCTGTGCTGCTGAAATCATCATGCTTTAATGTTTAACCAAAATATAAACTCAATAAAATGACTATCCTTTTAGATAAAAAAAAAAAAAGGCAAAAGAAAATTGGCACTTTCGCAACCCCAAAAAATATAAAAAGAAAACAAAGAGAAAAGCACTACCTTTTACACCCTCAAATTCTGAGAGCAATACATACCGGTACTTTTAAAATTATAACAAAAATTTGGATGAAAGATTTAGTTAATGTTTACACCTACTTTTACATCTGATATGGTCGTAATACTTGTTTGTTTAACATTGATCCTACATCTTTAAATTATTAAGACCCAACTATAAAACAACATTAATCCAAAACAAATTCTAATTGAATGCTAAATTTAGAATATTAGCTATAATTTTATTATATAACAGAGATTATAATATAAGCCATATTACATCTATCCTTTAAATGTCCCACTGCCAATCAATTACATATATTACTGTATGTGCAATTTTATCTTGTGTACTCCATACAGATTTAATAAAATTAAAACAGGCATTAGGAAAATTATGCTTCAGAGATCTAACATTCTCCCCCATTTTACTTTTGTTTCTTTGTTTGTGCTGTCGAGTGAACTGAAAATTATTTTTTAAATCGCTGCAACAATTTTACCTTTCCTACCCCCCTCCCCCCCAAAAAATGGCAACAGATATGTATATTATTTCTATTCGTTTTACATTTTTTTCTAATCTTATATAAAATGATATAAAATGTCAGTGCAATGATAAAGTTCATGAATTTGTTTTGCTCTATGAAAGATACATTTACTTTGTTTTTGTTTGACCAACTCATGCGAAAAAAACTCGTACTGTCCCTTTTATTGACTCCCGGCAAACTGGGCAGTTTTTTAAAGCGGGGGAACACTGGGCACAACTGACCAAGTGACCACAGGGTAAAAAAACAATGGACACTTGCTCCTCGCAGCACAAAATACACATTGTCATCTCTTTTATTTCACTGTTTTTCTGAACAAGATCGTTCATATCTGGAAAAATTGAAAAATAACATATATTTCTGTAGAAGAAGTTGTCGAAAAAACCCAACATTCAGATTCTAAGAGTGGTAATTGAGGGAACTGACCCCAATAAACATGTACATAAAATGTCTGGGGGAGTAAGACACAGAGAAAATTACCTTTAGTAATTATTGAGATAATTACCTTTTTTTAATAAGAGGTTGAAACTGACACCAAAGTACATGTGTACATAAAATGCCTTTAAAGAGAGAAAGAGAGAGAGAGAGAGAGAGAGAGAGAGAGAGAGAGAGAGACTAGAATTTAATTTGTTAAATTAATAATTACCTTCTGGTACTCTTTCATTCACTTTCTTCCAGGAACTATCAAACTCAACTTTTGGGACCATACAACTGTTCTTGTCAATTTCACTAGATTCATCCATATCGAAAATCTCATTGGCAATGTTTGATCCAGACATGCCATCCCAACCTGTTATATGAAATTTATCAAACTTTTCAAAAATTATAAATGCATTAAAAAAGTAAAAGGTTTATAACATATAAATTCTCTAACTCCATCTATTTCAATTTCGCTGACCATTAAATACATAAAACTTGAAAATAATATCTTAATGATGCAAAAATTATGATCATACTTTAATCAGTTTATTAGTTGAATATAAGTAATAACTGTTGTAAGTTTGGTTTTTATAATGGATACATATTGCCATGGTTTATTAACATCAAAAACAAAAAATAGAAATTTACTTTTTAAATATCTTGCATATATATAAATGTTTTTACAAAATAAATTGTAACCAAGATACAACCAATACATGTATTATCAAACATTGCAGGAAAAATTCATAAAATGTCTTAAAACTTGAAATTATATGAGAAAAAAAATTAAGTCACATTAAATATATATATCTCTTTTTTTTTAGAGGGCCAATGAATCTGTAATCTAATCTTGAAATCTTTTGTCAATTTGTTCCTGTAATCTTTCTACTTAATCATTACCTTTAGACTGGAGAACTTTGTCCACAGCCATCTTGACGATTCGGGGGAGGTAACCCATGGCCAGCACGCTCTGAGCCGCATCAATGAGAAGGGGGTTCTTTCTCTCGGCGTTCGTCGGTTGTTTTATGTCCCAAAGTTGTGGGCTGACTTGATGCAGCATTACTTTGAAATTCTAATGAGCACAAAACATGCAAAAAGAACAATCATAACATTGTGACTGACTTCCATACAAATCAACACATGTATTTACTATTTCATATGATGCTGCATCAATTCACTTAGAAAATTTCCTTTGCGTTAATATTACCGGTATATGGATCTCTGCAAATATAGTGATTATGCTGCATCAATTCACTTAGCAAATTTCCTATGGTTAATATTATCTAGAATTATAGGACAATTCCTGTCAGAGACTCATATTGTAAACAAATCTTCTTTAAGAGATATTGATGGAGTCACAAATTCACAATCCTCCTAGGTATATGTAGCTTTGGAATATCACAACATATAATTGTTCTAGCTCTGTTCAAAAAACGAAAAGCGGCTTTTTTAAGTCTTGTAGTTATTAGAATGATTGTGTCCATAGCATAATTCTGCAGGGGATTCCTGAGCTACACAGATTTACAATTAATCTTTGAGAGACACTGATGGTGCTCAGCATACACCATCCTTAAGTACATGTATATTTGACTTAGGTTTATATATCTCAGCCTGTTTTTTGGTCAATGTATGAGACTTCTCCATATTTTTAGTTTAAAAATTGATTTGTTTGCTGAAATAATTCAAACTGCCTATCCATGTTATCATATATATACTGTGGATGCTTCAACTACCACTCAATAGAGCTACTAAAAAGCAAACAGTTCAAATGTTACAATTCTCAGGCTAAACCTTGAAAATTAATATCTTTCTCAAAAATGGCAATTGAGTTAAACATTAATGTTCATTAATATTCATAAGGAACCTTATATATAAAATCAATGCTGATATACGTTGAACAAATTGCTTAAATGAGACTTCTGACATTTCTGATTTACATATGAAGTCTTCTACAGATGAAAACTTGCTGTCTTCTTGTATATTATCATGATTATATATCTAGGTCCGACTACACCGTCTTGGCTTACTTGTATCTACATTGGGGGCTACACAGTCGGCGGCAATGTCAGTGGCTTCTCTTGCCATAGCATCAGTTTGCTGTTGTAATGCTTCTTGCTACGACAAAACAGAACAATATGTAAGTCATTTATCAATAGAATAAGATATTTCATAGTTCAAACGCCCTAACATCACGTGTAGTTCTTTTAACATGTTTAATTCAGTATTTTGTGAATTAAATAACACTGATTAAAAACTACGTTCTTTGTGTGTTTTTGTAAAAGCACAATACTTCCAAGTGTCTAAAATAGAGTTGCCAACACAGCCTCAAGATACATGAACTTATCTTCTATATAACATTTATAATATGCATTGAATATATATATATATATATATATATATATATATATACTAAAACTCATACGTCACGTAATAGAATTATATATATATTAAATAGAGAGAGAGAGAGAGTTGTGGGTTTTTTGCACATACGCACACATGAGGATATACCAACACAAACATAAATATTACTATCCCTTATCCCTTTGCTCAATAATACAAACCAGGTACGTAGCATCGTTTTTGAAAAGAAGGCGGACATGCGAAATCTTGACACGCCGAAAAATAATATTTTATCCTATCATCCGCAGGGGATGGGGGTTGCAAAGTAACTAAAACTTCTGTCGAATTTGATATTGATTTTGTTTATTTACCTGTAATATTTTATATGCTCTCATGGCAAAAGTGTGTATGTATGCGGGTTGGGGGTTGGGGGTTGGGGAGCAAAGCTTTCGAAATTCAATTTTTTATTTGTAAATGAATAAAAGAAAAATAGTTGTTACGTGAAAAATTGGGGGCCTGTCTCTCCCTTCCTCCTCCGTTACGTGCCTGCAAACTTACATAATTAAAACCATGCAATAAAGCTGTTGGCTTTTTTGTACGTCCTTCATTTCTTATTAGCGTATTTAAAAGACAAAACAACTTACGAAGCATCATACTGTTTTGGCATGTCAGATCCAGGTTGTTATGCACTCACTAAAGGGTCAGCAAATGTTTCAGATGACAGAATGACCGGAACTGTGCCCTTTAATTTAAAAAGGCAAGTATTATTGAATTTTTTGCTTATTTGATTTTTTTTTATTTCACCTAATACAAATACAATTAATATTATTCATGTAATAGTATTACTGATTCTTATCAACTTCAATATTACAAATGTGTCTTTGTTGTTGGGGGGGGGGGGGGGGTGATAGTATAAATGTAAATTAAACTCGAGGTTTGAAAAATATAAACAAAAGAAGTTTTTTTTCATAAATAATTTAATAATTAAACAAGAGGCCCATGGGGCCACTTCGCTCACCTGAGCAACAATGGCTTTACATAGGTGTTCAAAGGATATTGTGCCATATGGCCCCTCGGTAGAAAAACAAAAAAAAGAATACAATAAAGTATCCAAATTTTACACTTATTTTCATACACTTAATCTTTGACATTGTACCTTTATGAAATACTATTTTTTACCAAAAACAAGATCCTATGCAAGATATAAAACTAAATTTTTGGTAGGGGTACACTATTAACTTCCATATCCCTTTATTTCAGTTCTGCCCCCTCCCCCCTCTCACTTTATAAAGCGATCAAAATATATGAGAGCATGTATATAGGTACATTTTCGTCTTCAACCACTAGCTAGTTATTCTATTTTATTAAAAAAAGTCCTATATGTAAAAGAAGAAAACTGTATCTCAATTCACTCGAATTAAAAACATTCAAAAATTTAATTTGCCTTCCTCATTATAAACAATTGTTGTTTACCAGGCGTGAACTCGTGGGACGTTTTTTAAATAATCTTGCTCACTTGATCGATGAATACACTCGAATGAAAAATGTTGTCATGTGATATGTTAAAAAGCTATTATAATCAACGCATAGGCGTCGGAACCGGGTAGGGGGGGGGGGGTAACTTTTTGCAAAGTTAGACAAAGCTGTACTCAAAATCCTTTTTTTTTTTCTTGTGAAGATTTCTAATAAGGTCTAGCCCCCCTCCCCCTCAATTAGCTTCCGACTGCAATGTATTGACAGGCATATCACTCTATTTTACTAAGGCCCACCCTTTATTTATATACCTATATATTTCTAGCAGCGAAAACAATCTCCGTTTAGACTGAAAATGCCAAGCATCTTAACAAAACACGTTGCATTAATCAACCATTACGTACAGATCGTACCGAATTACCAATAGAATGTATAGTATTTTATAATATGTTGTTAGTGCATCAGATTTTGCTCTTTTTGCGCAGGTAAACAATCAGCTGTCTGATTTACCGAAGTATATATTTGATTCGATACGTAAAAATTCCAAAATACAGGCGATAGTTCCCCTCAAGTTAAAAAGCATAATTAACGAAAATAAAACGAAAATCAAAACAAGCTATAAAACCACCGTCACAAGTTAAAATGTCAACGCATTGAAATATTTCACCTCAATTTAGTTCACGAAATCGTCACAAATATATTTTGCATATTTCAAGTATCCCATTGCACGTAAACTGTTGCACAACAAGCAAAGTCATCTTAGTCAGTCATGCGCCAAACATGACTGCTTCAACAAAGGACTTTTGTTTTCGATATGGAATACCGAACCCGAAGTTTTAAACTGATTGACCGCGATTATCTCTTTATCTTTATTTTCGTAAATTACTCAAATTTGAAACACAATTAGCGCATATATTTTGCAATTTATATTTTCCTTTCCATAAGGATTATTTATGCTAAATTACGTTGAATTTGACTCAGTAGTTCTTGAGAAGAAGATTTTTTAAAATGCATCGGTCTTTCATTTCTGCAATTTATAATCACCTTTCCATAGGGATGCTTTGTGCCAAATTTGGCTGAATTTGGCCAAGTGGTTTTAGAGAAGAAGTTTAAAATGTGAAAAGTCTACAGACGGACAGACGGACGGACAGAGGACGACGGACAAACTGTTATCAGAAAAGCTCACTTGGGCTTTCAGCTCAGGTGAGCTAAAAAGTAAAACGTTTTATTGACATTATTGGACATATTGTTTTAGATATTTATCTCATGTATTTATTCACACAAAATAATAAACTCTACAGTGTGTTACTTGCAATCAAAACCGATTATCTAATTTTTTGGAAAAATACCAAAAAAGATTCAAATAAAATTTACGCATCTGGGAAAGAGTTGTCGCGGGAGACAATAAACTAGCTATTTTTGTATGAGCCAACAAATAGGTTTAGAAAATAAATTACAATTGCAGGCAAGACAAAAGGTTAAAGAATTTGGCAAAAAAGCACTAAATCATTACCTCTTAAAGAAACAAATTGTGGTAACGCACTTACACGCATTACTCAATTTATTTGCACTTACCGTTGTAGTTATCACAGTAATTCTTTCAATAAATTGTTAATAAATTCTTAATAAAGATTTATCATTTATTCAGTTTTATTTTTTTTTTCAAAATTGAAACTCAATTCTATAGAAAAACATTATGTTTAAATGTTGAGTTACAGTTATTCAATCAACTATGCATCTGAACTTACTTTTTTATTTGTGCAGGAGAGGCCGTGATTCAGAAGGTGAAAATATTGCTGCGTTCGAATAAAGATTGATGACAAATGACATATTTAATGCCTTCGCAATGAAAGACATTTGAAAACCTACAAAACAGATAACCAGTCGTCTTTTTGTGGTAGCGTTGCAAGAAATATTTTAAGAAAAATGAAATGATGTCCTTAAATTGATCATTAAAAGCAGTTATGTTCATTTAAATAAAATATTTGAAATGTGCATATTGTCTATTGTTTTTCAGTTATTTACTTATGTCAATGAGTGTCTATTGTGAAATGGGAATTGCATTGTTTTGTAAAGGTATAGAGTGACATTGCTAGTTGTCAAACTGTTATAAATGGGTGAAAATTCCCTAAAAAACTTTGATATAACCATATACATATACTTGTAAACAGTAAAAGGCTGTTCTATCAAGTTACTGCAATGATAATTAATCTAACATATATTATTCTATTATGAAACAAATTTAACAAAACTCGTTTTGTAATCAATTTGTACAGTAAACAAAAATATTTTTAAAGGAATTTTTTAAATGGCTAATATCAAGCATTATTTTGGATTTTAAATCATTAGTTTCAGTGAGTGACCAAACGTTAGACGATCCTCAAAATCGATCATCAATCTGTCCGATTAACAAATAGCATAATTGATAATTGGTGTATCAATAGCTGCTAAATAATTTATTTGAATATAACAACTATTATTCTAAATTAAGCATACAATAAATTTACAATATGGCGTTCAGTGCAAAATGTTGTAGCTATAGATTTATACAAAACCCAACAACTAACGCAGTGCATTTAACGTACACTTTTTAAAATATCTATTGTACCTATAATATACTTACAAATGATGGTTATGTAATTAAATCTAAAAACTAGATACGATCTCGTTACGAGTAACAATAAGGTCTTCCGTCCAATTTAAAAAAAAGAAGAAGATAAGGTGAAATATTGATGAGAATTCAGAACCCACCCATTTTTCAGATAATATATACGATCACAATTATTTACTTTGATCAACAAATTGGTTATCATTTTTTATATAGTAGTTATTTTTATAAAAAAAAAAAATGTGTCCCCCCCTCCCCATTCAGCTTCTCCGTTTTATGCATACATCATTTATTAATATAGATGTAGAACACTATATGTCCATTGTTTACATTTACAAACTAAGCGACATGTATAAGGTTTACTACCAATCTGTCGTGGTATAAAAATATATAAGATTAAAACGCTAGTGTATGTATATTCATTTGCATATTTTGAAGCTGACATGAATTCATAAAAGCATTGGTGGCCATATTAGTTTCTCTCCTCAACTGACACTAAGTTATAAATACCGGTCTAGAAAGTCATGGTCGGTTGCTTTTCGATCGAGGCATTCAGGTTGCACGGACTTTTTAATGATACATGTAGAACTTAATGTAGCGATATGTTTGTAAAAATTAATAAAGGAAACTTCAATCAATAAAAAAAATAAAAGATGGTTTATTGCCAATGTATCCGCATTATCTTGCACAGACAGTGCTGTGCTGTCTTACTTCGCATGTAAATCGAACACGTGTTCCGTTCATACAGAGTGCATAACGTCTGCATCTCATTGTAGACACGAACGCAAATTATCCAACACAGTAGATAAGTGATAGTAAATCCAAGAATGTATAAACAACGTAACATCGCTTTTATTAGTTTCCACAAAAACACTTCGTTTTCTAAAGTCCATGCTGTCACTGCAGGATCTGCTACAGTGTGTGGTTTGCGCATGTGCGATATTATAACACACACCGTACAACCGATTTGAATCATTTCATTCAAGTGCCGTATGATACATTCAAAATTGTTTGTTTACCTGGACAGCAGACGTTCACTGAGGAAAGAAATGTTCTTTATTGTCAATCTTAAACAAATATTAATCTCATTATAATTGATTAAAAATAGAGTTTTATAATTACTCTTTTATTATCAATCTCGGTTTTAACAGACATTGTCACATAAAGAATTTTGAGCCATTTCTTGATGCAAGTTTTTGAAAAAAATGCAAACTTTGAGGTTTGGACACTTAGAAAACTAAAACGGTTGTGCTATCAAAATGATACAATATCAGAAAAAATAGCCTATTATCTAAGCTTTAATTTGATATTTGCAAAAGTTTCTATAATTCATTCCTGTAGCTGCTATTTCAATTTTAACAACACAACCTCGAATAAAAATGATACGTTCAACGTCCGTTGGATGATACATTCAAAATACGTTTTTAAACCAGTAATGATACACTCATGTGCTGTATTTGTCGAGTTAAATTAAACAAAAATGACAGTGTTTTATTGTTTGAAATAATATATATTTTTGGAATAGGAAAAATTTGAAAAATAATTATACGACAACATTATATTTAGATTTATCTTTCTTCACAGATCATACAATCAAAGATATAGCACTGTAAATGACAATGAATTCAAATATATTTCTTTGCTACTACTGTGATGAGAAATTTAACATTTTGGTGAAATATTTTGCCCCTTTTTAAACACCGAAATTTAACTTTTCAAACGAAATTATTGTAAAATGTTAGCTAAAAGATCAAAACATGGTCTGTGTGAAAACATTTAAACACATTTTTGTCAGGGAGACTTAAGTTACATTATAAACATAATTTCAATGAAATAAAATTCTATAATTCAGTGCGAAATCACGACTTCGTTGTTATGGCTATGTATACTAGTAAGTAATTGTATTATTTGAATAAGAAGGCGGAGCGTCAATCAAGCGTGCGAATAGTATGCAGGAATACATCTATATTATAGAGTGTTCGAATTGTTTACTGTGTTTTAGTGTTTTAAAGCAATACCAAAGATAACAATTTAATTACCGTCTTTTAGGCTTGAGTCCGATAAAATATACTAAGTAGAATTATTTTAGATTTTGGCAATGATTTTTAACATTTTTTGATTTTTGAGCACGATGTCGCATAGGTGTGTTCAAAGTGTGAATGTGAATAAAGTTGAGTCGCCGATTGAGGCTTTGCTATTCATGAGGTCAAAGACGGAATAAATTTTGTAAACAAGATACACCTACTACAGAGAGAGGCACTCAAGATTTTGCACTTTTTAAATAAATAACATATGAGCGCACTGCTGTCCCTATTTCTTTCATGGATGTGAATGATTATTATAACTGTTTTCTTTGAACACATTTATGACAACTTGAAACATCAATGCACTCATATAGAAAACAAGCTTTCAAAGTGTGGGTGTGGTCTAAAACCTATGGAAAATTTGATGTTCACAACATACCCCTGCATTATAAATATAGGTAATGCGTAATTACAGTGTATGGAAGTAAATTAAGAAATTGATATTTAAAAACTTCAGTGTTTGAAGAAAATGAAAAAGCAATAATATGCAGAAAATGCTCAACTTGATTCTTTTGCTAATTATTTTGGAGCGTTTAGAGGATTCATTATTTAAACAAAATATGATAAAAAATGCAGATCTTGTTTTTAGTTTATATGCCGTAATAATTGCTCATTTGTTAAAGAGTAAATATAAGGGATTTTGATTTAAGGACTAATAAATATTGTTTTATAATTATTATTTCCTTTTATACCCTGATAATAAACACCTTTAATTAAAATAGATATGAATACTGACCTCACAAGCTGAATTTAAAAAGTAAACAGCTGGCATGGATACTCGAAAGAGACAGTGCAAGAAGTGAACAAATAAAAATCTGATTTTAAATCTTAAAATGTGAGTTTTAATGCGAGCTTCTTAGTAAACAGGTCAGTCGCACAACAATGGATTAAGTTGTCTGTCGTCGAGGGGCCCAGAAACGTCTACTGGTGGTATACCACTACCACTGTGAAAATATGGTAAAGTGGTCATCTCTAGTTTTTGAGATACAGGTTCCTACTTACAGAACACTATTCATTATAATGGGATTTTCAACATCGGGCTAGGAAACATCGAGGGTACCTACCCTGGGCGCTAATATTTTCAGGGTCATCTACTAGTGGTATACCACTACCATTAATAACCACTGTAAACATGTGGTAAAGTGGTCATCTCTAGTTTTTGAGGTTCGGGCCTCCACATATAGATCACTATCCATTATAATGGGGTTTTAAAAATCGGGCTCAGAAACGTTCTATACGCAGTTCACTTTTGAATTGCGAAACTGCGTTCCAAAAACCGATCGCCTCTAGAAACAGGGTAATTTTGGTTGTTTATTTTATCTAGTAGTAAATAAAGTTTTAAAGAGGACATTTATGTGTTTTAATTTTATATTTCAATACCTACCCCTTCGTAAGAAATTATCTGCTGTAGAATACTTTTGATAAAATATAATTATTGCATTTGATACGGCTTTCTGAAATTAAACTTGTCTGTACAGGTACAACTGGTTTATGACTTTCTAGCTCGATTACCTGTCCCGTGCAAATGCTATCAACAATAATTATGAATCCTTTATAAATATGTACATGAGAAGGTGCTTGTTTTTCCATCCATTTAATTATTATCTGCTCTATTCAAAACAACAAAAAACAATTGTCCCATTTGCCACAAGCTTTTTATATTTACTAGCATAATTTGGATCTATTAAATAAACAAGTAAATTATACATCCATTTATTGTACTCAGTACGTTTATAGCTTCCTAAAATAAAGAAAGAACATATACATTTATCAGATTATTGTGAAATGTTTATGTTGCATTTTATTGTATAATATACATGTAGTACTTGTCGTTCAATTAATAAGGTGATAAGGGGTGTATGAAACGATTGCATTCCTTTTAAACCCCTTTAGTTTTTTTGTGTAATTTGTCAAATACACCGAAAATCAATATTAATCTCTGTAAAATAGAACTATTTAATAAAAACGTTTAGTCATTACAAAATTTGAATGTATCATCATACAACTTTTGAATGTATCCTTATGGCAAGGACAACGGACGTTGAACGTATCGTTTTTCTTCGAGGGTGTGTCGTTAAAATTGAAATAGCAGCTAAAGGAATGAATTATAGAAACTTTTGCAAATATCAAATTAAAGCGTAGATAATAGGCTATTTTTCTGATATTGTATCATTTTGATAGCACACACCGTTTTAGTTTTCTAAGTGTCCAAACCTCAAAGTTTGCATTTTTTTTCAAAAACTTGCATCAAGAAATGGCTCAAAATTCTTTATGTGACAATGTCTGTTAAAACCGAGATTGATAATAAAAGAGTAATTATAAAACTCTATTTTTAATCAATTATAATGAGATTAATATTTGTTTAAGATTGACAATAAAGAACATTTCTTTCCTCAGCGAACGTCTGCTGTCTAGGTAAACAAACAATTTTGAATGTATCATACGGCACTTGAATGAAATGATTCAAATCGGTTGTACGGTGTGTAACAGTACGAGACAGGAGAACGTTCTGCAATGATCTAAAAAAATTTTATGTGTGTGGCTGGACTTCAGTCTGTTTTGTTTCGTCTTTAATTGGATATTCCTTACCAGTACAGTGGTTGTCATCTTATTTTTAGTCAAGGCGCGGTTACTCAAATCAACGTGTTCGGGTGAATACCTGATGCGGTGAAGCATGAATAGTGCTATCGGCCTTATATAGGGGGTATGTAGCAATGAACAAACAATAGAAATCGACAAATAATATGGCGGTAGTCGGAGATAAAAGGGAAATAATGCGTATTTATAATTTGATGTAAGCTTTAAACCAACGTTGTTAGATCCAAAGTATCAACCCGATGGTTATCTCGCCCTACACTTTCCTCTATGATGTTAATATGTCAACCCGCGTTCCTGGGCACCCAGTCTGGAAAGTTCTCTAAATCAAAACTAAAAAATCGCATCAAATTGTTACATTTTATTTATTAACTTGTTTGTATTAACCAACGATGTCCGATCAAAAGTATCTGCCCGCGATATATGATAAACTCGTCCTACGCTTTTCGCCATGACCTTAATTAGTCAACCCGCGTTCTTGGTTACCCCGTTCCAAAAGTTCTATCCCATTCTCTAACCAGAGGTCGTGCTTCACAAGCAAATGAGTTCTATCCATCAAAACTAAAATCAGACAGGAATTGCCTTCTTTTATTTATTCTACATTTGTCAAATCTTAACTTCACTTGCATTTAGTTCGTTTTTAATTTTGCACTGACGAAAGAGGATAGAAATAACCATCATCTTTATTAATAGAAACACTTATATACTAGTTAAAATTTCTCACACCCCAGACAAGTGTTTGTATTACACTGTTCCTTAATTTAATTATTTTAACCTTACAATGATTAAGTATAAAGAATAAAAAATAACAAAGCAGTTTTAAAAACACTCAATAAAATTTTATTCAATGGCTTTATAAAAAACAAAAATAGTAAAGCTACCCAACGATATAAAAATCACAACATTAGTATATCGTGCATCTCCCATTTGCACTAATACATAAAAACCTTTGTGGAAAATTATTCCATTTGTTTTCTTGGTCAAATTCTGCTAAACGCTGATGCTGGGAGCTGTCTCACTCTCGGGTTTATCTCGATCCATTTATACAGGCCATTAAATAAATGAATTTCAAAAGCGTGCGTGCAGTTGCGCGTTCTGTGCGGTGTCTCTCAGAAAAGCGAGTGATCCTTATTTACAGGTGATAAATAAATAAAGCAAAGGAAACAAACTATCGTGAACCGCGCTCTGCTTGGATCGCGCCAACTGATCTTGAGGGTTCTTGGGCAGATATTCGCGGCGTTTTACTCAATTAGTTTTATGCTTTTTATAAGAAGCTAAAGGCAGGGAACCGATGGAAACACATCCGAAAAACATTTTGAACACGTGTTTCACGCTCTTTAATACATACGGTCATTGTCGATAATTACTTACTCGATTTCATTTTTTTTTTAGACATGAACAGTTAAGCATTTTAAACAGCAGACGACAATGGTAACGAATTAAAACCCGGTGTTAATTTTTTCAAATTTTAGAATATTAGAAAGGGGCGTTATGTATGCTAGAGATGTCATATATGCTTAAGTAAGTTGGTTTGGATTTTAAAACCAGTATATTTATCTTAACGCTTTTTTCCAAGGAGAAGCGAGACCAACTCAGGGGAACGATGTGAATTCATAATGAAAGTACAATAATTGTACTTCGATTAATATTTGAAATAAATGTGCCTAATAAAACTGAATCGATGCTGTCAAATCGAATACAAATCACTTTAATTCAATATAGTTCATTGTCAGTATACAAAGCTTCACAAATTGTGCCTTCAAAAGCATTATCACCTCTAAGAGATTAAGACACAATAGCATAATTGCAAGTCAAATATGAATATCGGCGCAAATTAAATTAAATTTAAAGAAATAAAATATTTCTGTAATCCAATAATTGAGTGAGTGACGTAGCATTCCAAATGGAGTCTTAAAGTTCTAAAATCAATGGCAGAAATCAATAAAAGTTAAATTGAAATTTTAATTCTAACTAAAATGCAGACGCCTTTGAAAGAGCAGAGCAAGATATAAATTGAACTAAAATATAATACCCCGGTATGAGTTTTCTTTTCCCCAAACTATAAAGAAATAAGAATTTGTAGTTACAGAATATTGATGTATACATTGGAATACATCGCTCAAGTTATTGGATTTCCAAAGAAGGGGAACCGAAATTTTCAATGTTTTCATTACAGAACCGTGTTCCGGAAGACTTTGAACTGTACTTGGCGCATTCCCCGGCTCTCGTCGTCGCTTATCGTGAAACCAAACAACGATTTTGGCAAATATTATACAGGCGCATATAAAACAAATAATTGTAAGAATGATGAGAACAATCTGATTTTTCTTTTGAAATGAAATAATGTGGTTTGATGAAAAATCGGGCTTAGTATTCCCTATTGTAAAAGACTCACTAAAAGGATTGTCAAATTTGGTTGTCAATATGTGAAACGCTTGCTTCTCTGAAAAAAAAATAAACAAGTACCATTAACAAATGCTCACTATGTAAAACAATAAATGTAAGATTTATCATATATAGGGATACATTACCAGTTGTTAGACTATTACAACCCGAAGAAAAATCACACTCGTCCTTGCTACAGTCACAAATTTGTTGGCAGTTATCTCCGTAAGTAGGATATGGGCATTTTAAAGTACAGTTTGGTCCTGTATACCCAGATATACATTCTGTAACAACATTTAACACAATATATGGATATGCATTGTTAAACAGCACGTTTGTCACTGTTACATCGATTTCGAATAAAAACATTTTTCAATGACGCACAGTGTAATGTTATGATTCGCTTTTAAATGATCAATTATAAACATTTAGAATTTGAAAACTTACTATCGCACATATTGAATGTAGAATTCCAGATATAACCTAAACAACAACCTTTGAAGTTCCTTTAAATGGAAAAAAATTATTGATAAACAAAACTGAACATAAAACAAAAAGGTTGATTGGTATGATTACAAACTATTACATTATCATTTCGTCTGTGAATGATGGGGTATATCTTTTTATTTCTTTTGCCAAAAAAAATATACTTACTCTAAACAAATTGGGATGACCGCGTGATTTCTACCGAGACAGAAAAACAAAAGCAATAGTGTCCAGTTACATAACATCCCGATAGTCATCTCCGTTGTAAAGAAGTATCGTATTTGTACAAAACATGAACAAATTAGATAGAGCCAGTTTTGATCTGCTAAATGTACTGTTCGGCGAAGGAGTCAGAGCTTTCTTCCTTGTTTCTAGGTTATCGAAATTATTGACATATAATGATTTACGCTTTGAAATTGTCAGAAATAACAATATTTTTTTAAAACAACAGAGTTCCTAAATCAATAAAGAGTTTCATATATATCTTACAGAATCTGAATGAACAAATAAGCCATAACTTAAAAAATAGCTTAAAAAACAAAATCATTTTGAATATAAACAACCAAATGGGTCACTAATTTTATTCTTGTCAAAGTTTCGTTATGTCTTTTAATTACATTGGTGTTTTTATTTCTTTTTCCTGTGAGTTTGTGCATTTTCTCTGTTGGTTAATTCTTTGTCTGTAGTTCAGAGGGACAGGTGGACATTTGTCTAACAGACATCTAAGACTTACTTTACTGTTCTTTTTCTATAAGGTTACATTAGTATTTGACTATTACTAATTTTGATATGATTTTAAAAATTCTATTGAATGTCAAATAAGTAACATTAATCAAGCATATTTACAATTCTTTGCACTTTCTCTGTATAAATCATCAATGGGAATGTGACTTTAACAGTCATGAATTAAAGTGTGTTTAGTTACTACTGATGCCTCTTTATATTTCTGTTTAAAATTACTTTTTCGATAGTGTAAAAGTAAATTGTAATTTTTACAAAATACTTATCTTCCTGAACTGACTGCAGCTTGCACATGTGTCCAATTCCCAAGAGTGATATTTTTATGCCCAAGATGCTTTCTTCGTAAACGTTTTACCCAAAACATATTAAAGTAGTTTTATTGAAGATAGTGTGTTAAGTTTATAGGTATAATGTCTATCTATAATTTTTACATGTAACGTAAAAAATATATCCCTTGTTAAAAATTAAAGAACTTTAATATTGAATGTATATATAAAAGTAAATACATTAAAAGTCTTATTTATATTTATACTTGTTATATTATAATCACAGGGCCTAAAGCTTCACATCTATGATTGCCAAGTATTAATTAATGGCCGCTTATTTACGAATTCTAACATAGGTGTTGGTTGTTTGACTGTATCAAAATCTATGGTAAAACCTGCTACAATTGTTTTGCGAGTAGGAATGTCAAAAAACAATTTTGAAAAATTGTGTTTTAGTGAAGGGTGAGAACCTAGTAAGTTGCTAGAACTTGTATTCAAACCCACTGTATATTATATATACAATAAAATATGTTCAAACCAAAAATTGTGTAACCTACAAGGGTGAATAAAGTACATTTTTACGATTAATATTCATGGAGTAACATCAATGTTAAACTTTGATCAAAACCTTGATGTATTAGGTTCAGCAAGCGTTCTCAAAAATTGAGTATTTCAAGTGTGTTTTCCAGAAAGTTCCGGATTAAAAGTCAACAACATTTTGAAATCAATCTTCCCAAGATGAGTTCCCATACAAATGTAAATCTATTTGACATTAAATTTAAACTTGTTGTTATGCAATGGCTTATCATAACATACAAACAAATGATCTTGAAAAATATATTCTCAAGAGTAAAGAGAATGATTGTTTATCCTCTGAAAAAAAAAATTAAAAATCTTTTGTAATGTGTTTTGTTCAACGTTAAAATGCACAATTTTTTTAATATCAAAAATTCTTTTAAATAGTTATTACTGTATAAAAAAAAAAAACCATGCAATTTTATATGCATTTTTATATATTTGCAGACTTTATTTGAGATGGACTGAAAACATAAAAAAATACAAATAAAATGGAAGAAACAAGCAAAGTTATTTTCTTTATTTTTATGAATTTACACGTTTTAAACACTGTCGGTACAAATTTACCTAACAAATAAACTATTGTATTTATTATTACAATGGAGAGCTAAGGCAGGTTTGCACAATGTTTTATGGTTTTTTCACTTAAAATTGTTATGAGTGCATTTTAGATGCTCGATTTTTGCGTACATTAATTCTAATTTCCCACTATGAAAAAATCCACTTTTATATCAGTATTTTTTTCATAATTTGATTTACTGTATACGCTAATCACGTTGTGGGATACCGTCTGGTTCAGTGTAATTTGTGCGAATTTCGCTATTTTAATATGCATAAAATAATCACGGTGTCGGGTTTTGATTGTTGTCATGTTTATCTTATGAGAGTGTAAAAAATGTGTTTGATACACTACATGGGTTTCAACAAAAAGTATTCATGTGAACATCGAAAGCATGACCGAAGACAATTTGTTTTTCTAAGCAAAAACAAAATGTAAAAAATGTAGATTTGATATTAACAAGATTGAGTTATTGTTTTACATGGAAAATTAATCAAAAATATAAAAACACAAACATATAGACGAAGTGGTTACAGACTAAAATTTATCTATGTATTTAAATTCCTACGTCATTTATAGATATAATAAATATTGAAGAATATGCAATTCCAAAACATAAGAATCATCTATTCACAAAAGTGTTCGAGAAATAACTTTAAATGTATTTTTTATTCGTTAGTTGCCTTTGTAAATCTGATAGATATTGAATAAAATCATATGAGTTCACATCACGATCAATGAAACAGTGCAATTGGCGTGCCTTCAACCCAGTAAGGGTTTTTAAAAATTTACAAATTATAAAACACACTGAATTAAATTTTGTGTGTATCCAATATATAAAGGGAAAATGAATTTCATCCTCGTTTACTTGTCAAGTTGAAAGAGATATGGTTTTGAAAGATGGCCATGCTTAAAAAAATATTTTATGATTAATTCTAATTACACCTTGATTATTTTGTAATCGTAACTATTTCTTTCGTTGTAAGATTTCCTTTTTTTAATTTATTTGTTTATCATTTTTAAACATGTTTGCATATGCATACAAAACAACAAATTGTATTATTTTGCTGATATTCTCATGTTTTATTATTTTCTAAGATAGCATGCTTTTAATTTGTCTTGTTCAGTCAGACGCTCAACAAATTGTATCAGAGCATAGCTTCAAAGCGTTACTTACAAAAATCTAGCTAGCTGAATGAGTCTAGTTCATAATAGCTCTGCAGAAATACACAGGTTGCAGAACAATTCGACGCGGACAAAAACCAAGCACAGATATAAGGCCTATAAGTCATCTTATAAGTCATCTCATAAGTCATCCCATGCTGATGATTGTTCATAACTCCTGTCCGGTACCTATCTTCTGAAACAGGTCTTTCAGACAGTGCTCAACTGAGCCAGCTCTGCTATGCTTAACGGATGTGGTGGTCGTTCCTGTGGCTTGGTCCACGCATACTCCGATGTATTTCCATTTAAAGCCCATGAGTTGTCCTGTAAAGGACCAACTCACTATTTTCCCATTGCCACGGTCAAACTAAAAAGAAATAATAATTTAAAATGCTTCAGATGGGGAGCTTGATTTCGATTAACAAGGTTGTCGAAAAACAATGCTACAGTTTCCATATTCATTACTTTTAAAAATGGTTTATGATTCTGTGAATTATAACATATGGCTACACTGTAGTATAGAATGCAAGCCCAACTTTAAATTTTCCAGGATTAAGGTTGTAGCTTACTTAAATATGCTTACATATTGATTTATGTGTTTTAGATACATGTATATAATACATCATAAGGTTATTCCAATTGGTATTATATTGCTTCAAAGTATATGTAATGATTAAATGATCTGTAATGTTATCTGGTGATATAGCATTATACAAAATATGTTTTAATAATGATTGATTTCATAAATGTGGTGTTTATTCATGATGCGATACAATAATATACGATGTATATTTTAACTTTTAAGTGTATCTTATTATATAATTGTGTATTAAAGAATACAATCTTGCATTATCAATAGTAGTTGCACTGTATTAATGTATCAAAAATGACAATAACAGTCAACCATCAACCATCTCAAATATCTCAATGTATCATAACAGTTCGAGTTATAAGAATGTACCGAGGTCACATAAGACATAACAAATAAAATAATATGGGATTTTGTTACTCACATGTTGACAAATGACATGATATAAATTTGTGATCATTTTTATAGGGGTCATTATTTTTCAGGTAAAAAATAGGTAGGTTAAGAATGGTGCTTATTTTAATCATTGTATGAAATAATTTGATGATACCTGTTCCTCAAATAAAAGGAATAAGAACTCCGTTTACTTAATAAACTTAACAAGGACTTAAAAACATAAGATAATTTAACATTAATCACCAGCAACAATTCGCTTCTTTATCAGAAATAGACAGAGGTATAAAAGCCAGTCAGTCAGCAGATACGCATTACGACATTTTCATGTTAAGAGAACTGGATGGTCGTGGCCATTTTTAGACTATATAAATCTCCTTTAAAAAGGTCTCTGTATAAAAATATAGGAATACACTCAGACTTTATTACTATTTACTTAATAATAGGTTACAGCTAAACAAATCTTTTTAAAAAAAAATTAAGGTAGATCTAATCGTTAATTTTGTTAAACACCCAGCCTCCTTAAGGGAGGGAAGGAAGATATTGCGATGAGAGGGAGAGAGAGAGAGAAAGGGGGAGAGAGAGAGAGAGAGAGAGAGAGAGAGAGAGAGAGAGAGAGAGAGAGAGAGAGATTTCTAACCTGTCCTGATCCAGATGTTCCTCCAATTGCATTTGCAAGGGATTCCGCAGAGGAAATGAACGATCCTAAGTTGTTCAGAGCATTTCCTGATGACACCTTAAAAGGTGCAAATATATTTAAACCAATGAAATTTAATTTTACAGAAATATGTTACGTACATGTATATTCTTATCTAAAATTTAAATATTGGGTAAAACAAAACAAAAATCAAAAATGATATTCATCTGCCCACCACTATGTTAATACGTCTGTCCGACTGCCAGATATTTGTTTTTCAATAATAAATATTTATGTATTTATATAAAAAGCAGGTACTTGACACAAGGGTTGTCTGGGACTTGTTGTTGTTTTATTACATGTAACACAGAACACATGTCTCTACAGAACTTACCATGTACAATCCGTTTAATAGCACAATACACAGCAGAATAAGGGATTTACGCAATTTTGCATCTCTAGTTTTCAACATGGCGAATACGGTCATTTTCTTGGTATTCTCTGGAAGTTATATAAAATATGTAACGCAAAACCTAGTTTCGTTTTTATGTTTACTTTATATTACTATTCACCGACCAGTAAATGAGAGAGGAAAAAGGGAACCTTGCCTTTGTTGCATGGATGACTTGATTCTCGGTCGTATTTCCACAGATATTTTGTAAGCTTATACTTTAAACGACTGCTCGCCGAAAACAACTATTATCAAAAGGGTCACGGTCAGGCATAATATGAACTAAATCTAAAAAAAAAGATTTTTTAAAAAGTCATAGCAAAAAGGTACTTGCGCTATGTTTGCTTACGATATAACTTTAAAGAAAAATAAAACAGTAAATAGCCGAAGTAAAAGCTGCAAAGCGTAAATGTTTGTGCTTGTCTTTAGTGTGTTTGCTGTGTAGAGCAGGTGTGTAATATTTCGATAACCTTCTTTCTTGCAAATTGTTATATAGGTAGACCAAAGATTCATTAGTATATAAAAAAATCAATATTTACATGTTATCAAAAAAGTTACTCATATTAAACAAACGTTTGAGACGACATGCCCCAACTTGTCAACAAATTTTGTCACAAAGAGCCCTGATCTCTCATTTTATTTAAACCCGACGCACAGAAACACAAATATTTTGGTTAATATTAAAGCAAAACCAACCAATCCTATTAAACTCAATACCAACACATCTACACAGCACTGACATTTTCTTAACTTATTTGATATTTAAAATACCTTAAAGTTCTAACGATGTTTATTATTATATCACCCTTGCGAGCAATAGTTCTGCATATTAATTACGTCGGGTCCGAAATTAAGCTAAGCAACATAAACAGTTCCTCGAAAATCAAAATGTCAGGACAGCGTCTTCCATTCAAATGAACTTACTTTTATAGTTTAATTTGGAAAAAAAAAATATCATTTTTATTGAAAGCACCGATCGACATTTTACAAAACATCTTAATTCATTGATTTGCAAGATATGAAGATGTGGTAATAATACACATGTTAATGGGGTAAATATGTTCTTTCCTGATTTTTTATTTTTTAAAAATGTTATATGTCATATAGCATAATTATGTCTTCTCGGGCGACAATACCAGAATATTTGTCCCTCGGTGACAGGAAAGTCCTGGAATGTTATGTCGCCCTCTGGCTTCGGCATGGGGCGACTAAACATTCCAGGGGCCGTGTCACAAGGCCTACAAGTTAGGACTGGGTTATATCTTAGGAAAGAACTTTTTCCTAAGTTTATTACTTATCCGTTTCACAAATCTCGTCTTGTCTTAGGCAATTCCTAAAGTTATTTCTTAACTTTAGGTGAGGTACGTAAATCAATGTCTTAGGAACAAACTAAATATGGCGGCTGCCTATGCCATAATAAATCGTAGGAATCTATGACGAAAAGAAAGAGTATTTAGGGACAGAAACAACCCATTGAATTACATGGATGATCTTAAAATAATAATCAAAGTTTAACCTCCATCGTCATTTGATTCTGGTCATATGCCAGGAGATAGAAAATGACATCACAAGGTCAACAAGAAGGTCACATTCGCTGCCACCGTCCCTCCAGGACATGGCAGCTTTACGCTTTTTTCGAATTTCCAGACAGTTACTGTGGATCTCCATGCTATAAGTAAAGCTAGCATATTCGATGACCAGGGTCAACTGATCCCAGGGGTTTGGCGAGACAACGCCCTCATACAAGACGTGCTGGCAGCAGGCCGCGGAAAAAGAACCACAGCGGCTGGCAAGGAGCAGAGGACCTATCTGAAAAATTTCTTTAATAGTCCTGTAGGAAGTGTCCTCTGGCGGATTTAGCCATAGACAATTGACTTTTGTGTTACGTTCATGTTTGTGATAGACAGTTGTTTGATAAATATAAAAGACTTTTAAAATGTATAGATTTCATTAAAAAATAATAAGTCTCTTGACCTTTAGATTAGGAAATATATCAAAATAAATTTACCATTTAATTATATGACCTTTGCCATTTGACGGTGCAATAATTTTACCTTTAATTTTATTCCAGACACGTTACTTTTTTCTCTTTGACCTTAAATTTATTCAATTTTCTTTAGCATTATACAGTAGTCAACACATACACATAAATTTCTTTCAAACCCTGGGTGCTTTATTTATAGCAGAAGACATGTAATGTGATACACACATGTTCGATGGTGTGGTCTGTGTCTAGATCTGTGCTCTCTGGATCCTGTGTCGGTCTCTTGCGGGGTGAGGTCCAGGTCGGTGCTTTGGTTGGTTTCTTCGACTCACTGCACTTGCCAACCGCCTTGCCCTTGCCGACTCCCTTGCCCTTGTCAACCGCCTTGCCCTTTCAACCCGCCATGCTTTTGTCATTTCCCTCTGGAGGTGCCTTGATGTCCTTGTGTGGTCTTGGCATTTCTCTGAATGAATGTTGTGTACGTGTGAAAAATGTACGCGCTAATAAAGGCCCAGCGATGCATTGCTAAATATATACGGATATTCGAGCGGTAATCGGCCGATGTATTTAACATCGTTCGTACATTGGTGAACAACGTTCGTATATCGGCAGAACATCGGCCGGCTATGGGCAAATGTTATGTCGATGATCGGCGGATGTTTGCTAAACACCTCTCACCTCAGAATCAAAGGGCACCGGACAATGATCGGCCATACATCGGTCCAATTTAAATGATTTGTTAATGATGTATTGCCGATGAGAAGCGATGTGGGACATCGGTGGAGACATCGCGGATTTTTAACTACAACCTATTTTCTTCCGATGAATTCCACCAATGTGCCCGATGACCTCAGTCACCGTCCGATTACTATGGGTGTCTGGCCAGCATCCACTCCATTTTCATCTAACGCATCGGTAGCTCATCGTTTACCCCATCGCTGGGTAATGTGACTGATACTTAAGCCACACGACGTTTTGTACCTAAATCTTGACCATTTACTGTGATAAATTGCAATTTTTGGGTATGAATGGGTCTAGACTCCATCCTAAAAGTACTTTTATTAAAAGGATAAGTTTTCATTCTTTTTTATAATTGATTTATTAAAGTGGAGTCTAGACCCATTATGGCTCAAAATTCGTGGTTTTTACAAAAACTTCAAAAGTTATTTATAATTGTCAAACAAAGTTATTCACGTCGATTGGTATGTGTCAACGTAGCTCAGTGTGATAGGCGAAGGACTGTAGACTGTACCACTCGGATGAGAGGGTGTTCGAATCATAGTGAACTTTTCTTTTTAAATTCTGCGCTTTTGCTTCCTTTTAGGTTAAACATTACACTGTATTTTTCAAAAAAATTTTATGTAATAGATCTAGAATTTTTTGAAAAGCTTTAAAACTCATCAGATAACGACAAAAAATACATAATGATCTTGCCCATTGCAAATAACGTTTAATAAACAAAAGCTCTAACACAGTCATATATTGTTTGAGATCACGTTGTAATGTTAAATAGAAATGAAAATAAGAAGAAAAGTATAAATGTATGTTTGTTAATGATCAGGTAATATAGTTTTATTTTATATATGTACTGATGCACACCTTCAAGATTCCTTTATATGAGATGCGCATAAGTCGTTTAAATGTCCTAGGCGCGGGGGATTCGACTGGCATTATACGCTCTTCTTCTTACCCAAAAACGAAACTGCTATTACAACTAGAACTGTCCAAATGGGACTAATACCCCAGCAAGGCTAATTTCAAATGGGACAAATAATTTAATTGAATAATAAAGGTTTGCAACACATATAAATAAAAAAAATTCTAGAATTGTAAAAAAAAAATTAGTTAACAAAGAAAAAATTAAAATCAAAATTGTCAGAACTTCACTGTAAATACATATGTATAACAGTAATACATTTACAAATTTATGTATCTGATGATATTTTTTTTATTTAATTGTTTTAGAGAAAAACCAACAAAGTGGCAATAGTCCCTCCCTTTGCAGTAAATGAAAATAGCCAAGCAATGCTCTTGTGTTGATAAAACTTTGAATATTATCTTTCTAATAAGAGTCTTGACAGATGCAATTAGTTGTTTCAAATATTCCTCACTTTCTCCCATGGTACAATGCAACTCCATATCAGAAAATTGATCCTCTGGGACTATGATTTTCTTTGATGAGCCTGTTGAATTTAATAAACTCCCAAAAAATCACCATAATTATCATACTACGTAAAAATATGTAAAAAAGAAAATTTAATATTACAAACAACTTTAAAATTGCCAAAACACTACAATCATATCAGTAATTTTGAATTTCATTTAAATTAATGCCCTATAGGTTCACTTCATCAATTTACTTGACTAATAAATTTAAACAACTTCTAAAAAAAGTTAACTTCTTTATCAATAATGATATTATTTATTTCCTCATAATGATAGAAACTTTTGGTTTACATGAAACAGTTTTTAAATAGCCCCAAAACCACCGCCCATTTTACAGATTATCAATTTTCCCTAAACAAATGCTCCATTCTAAACCATGGCTCAGATAATGACCCCCTTGGGACAAATGAATTCAGCCACACTTGTCTTTGATGTTCTTATTAGCTCCTAAGAGTTTATCATTGACAAACAAAAATTTTGCATTGTCAGTTGATAGAATACTTATAAAAATAAATTTAGCTAAGAAATAAAGACAAAAAACCTCCATCTGGATGTATTTATATAAATATATTTTAAAGTGTTTTAATACTATTCATTAATTAATAAAATCTGTAAGGATTACCTCCCTTACTTTTCAATGTCAGTGTACAATATATAGAATAAGGAAAATGAAAACTGTCATAAAATCATTAAATCTTGTTTGATCTTAAAAAAAAAATTGCAGGTGCACATCTTCAGATGGTGTATAACAGATGTACAAATTTTCACACTGTTCCATGCAGTAGTAAAAAATTATATAGGGGGGACAAAGTTGCGTCTACAGACAGACGGACAGACGGACAGACAGACAGACGGACAGGGTGAAACCAATATACCCCCCTAAACTTCGTTTGCGGGGGTAGAAATACCATGTTTGATTTTTCAAGAATATGTGGGTTTCCAAAGGTTATAGGCGCAATAGATGGGACATATGTTGGAATTAAGTCCCCGTGTTTTGAGGAAAATGTATTTGTTAACAGGAAAACATAGCATTCAATTAATATACCATGGCTGTCTGTGGTGCCAAATTAAAGTTTATTAATTTGGTAGCCAAATGGCCGGGATCATCCCATGATTCATTTGTATGGAACAATTCTATACAAGAGGATGGCTTTTTGGTGGTAGTGGGTATCCCCTTAGGCCGTATTAGCTTACACTTGTCTTAAACCCAACAACCCCCAAATAAAAATTCCTATAATATGGCACATGCAAAAACAAGAAACGTCATTGAAAGATGTTTTGGAGTGTGGAAAATGCGGTTTCGTTGTGTGGACACATCACGAGGTACACTTCAGTTCTCGCCTGAAAGAGCCTGCAATATCATAGTGGCAACTGCAGTTTTTTCTGTGAGTTTCTTTGGGGTAAAGCAGATAATGTATCAATGGATTTTCCCCCTATCCTTTTATAGACTTCAATTGTACTAAAAGACAGGTATGTTAAACTTTATTTTCATTAAAAATCGTTACGGAATCAATAATTTAGAATAGAGTCTAGTTCACTTAACCACGCATTAATTCGTTCAATTAAATCAACGAAGTATATTAAACAATAAAGAGAATGATAAGAAGCTTACACATGTATGGGTCATTCTCAAAAATTGTCGAAATTCATGTCCATGGGTAAAAATAAATATTTCTGTATTTGCTAGCATAAATATTTTGGACACAATTGTTGATACTACTCTAGTGTAACATTTTACATTATTATACTTTCATGTTAAATACTGAAATCTGATTGGTTTAGACGCAGTTGACAATCCGTTCTAATACCCTCCGCGTTAGCAACGCACTTGGCAACGGGCCGATAGAACGAACTGTTACATGCGCGTAAATTATGCGCGTACGGTTCGCCGTAGAACTCACGTCTTTTCTATATAAAAGCAGTAAAACTTGCTATAAAATTAAGACATTCAGTATAATAAAATAAATAGTGCCTGTGTGTGAGGGTACCAGTTGAAATTGACACCCCTCGAAAACCATTGTCAACCGACGCTTCGCGTCGGTTGACAATAGTTTTCTCGGGAGTCAATTTCAACTTGTACCCTCACAAACAGGCACTATTTTAATAATAGTCATTGAATATTAACATGCACAAAATTAAAAACTACAAGCAAGTATGTAGGTGTATTCTTCAAGAAAAGCTTTGTCCATTACTAAGGGTATGCTTAATTCGCTTTCATGATTTTATTAATAACAACAAATTTTTAGTAGTTTCTTCACTTGGATTTTGTTATTATATCGTAATTAATGTTTGGAAAATATTATATCTCAACCAATGTACTTGTCCATAAATTAATGTCATTCCTGTTACCAAGTTGTATAATAAAGAATAAATTGATAATAATATACTCAAACTCTTTTAAATTAACACAAAACAGTCCAATTTATTCATTAAGTTTGATGGTAGGAAAAATATAACCCATTCATATCAAATAAATGAAAAAATTTCTCTCTCAGAGGAATCACTGCATTGTTATCTTTCCCAAGTGTCATTACTCTTACCAATGTAACTCCCTAAATAAACAAGAAATTTACTTCTTTTAACTTGCATAGTTTATCAACAGCATACCACACTAATATCCATTTACAATCAATATCAGCAGTAGTTGTCAATATGATTTAGTGTACAATATATAGTGATTTTGTCATTTCTGTTACTGTCATTTCTGTTACCTCAGTTAAAGGTAACAGGAAGGACACATATGGTAACAGTAATGACATGATGGGATAGTTTGACATTATTTGCGTGCAAAGAACTTGTTTTAAGCACATCAAGTATGCTTAATAACGTTAGAAATTGTTGCTTAAACACATCAAATATAGATATTGAATTTAAAAGCAATCTATAACCTTATCATAAACACTTCTGTGATTGGTAACAGGAATGACAAGTAACAGCAATGACATTTGATATGTAAAATGGATAATATAGGAATCTATAATTATTATAATAAAATAGCATGATTGCCATTATATATAAATGTTGGTATAAAAACCATAAAAACTGTTTGAAGAAATGATTTAGGTAAAGAAAGTGGTGTTTTTTATGTAAAAGGTGTGGTAACAGAAATGACATTTACAGTAACAGTAATGACAATTGAGTTCTGTTTTCCGCAATTATTTTTTGTTACAATGACATCTCATTGATAAGAGTTAAGGTTATGATAAAGTGTTTAATAAAGTCCAATAGACATGAATTAAAAGTTTAAAATTTTCTGTCATTCTATTAAAGGATGCAGATTTCCACTGAATCGTCATTCTTGATACTTTTAAAATTGAGCCATCATAAAGTTTAAAATCAACAACATTATTTGGTTTTTCTCTGAAAAAACAATGAGAATTTGAAAAGGATTGATAATTACTAATTTATAGGATTGGGTTTCTTGAAGCGTAAGCAACGCAAAGTGTTGTTATTGCATATAACAAATGTGAATAGAAAATACATTCATATCCTTATTAAAAGCACCACGATCGCACGTTTGTTTTGTTTCTATCTTTCCTTCTTTTTACCATTGTCCTCTTTTCTAAAATGTGTGCATTTGCATCTTAGTAAAGTTATATTAAATTCCTGGATGTTTTAGGGGTACTTGTTCTTATCACATGCCAGCAATAAGAATGTGAAATCATCTTACATTCTGATAAATGTGATTTCTGATACACCAATATCATTCCTGTTACTGCATTGTCCATCCTGTTACCGATGAAGTTTTTTAAATTAATTGCAATTTGCTTTGTATATTCTGAATGATAGTTTCACAGTATATTAAGATAATGAATATGGATTGGTTGAAACATTCATATGTATGTTAGGGTTTTCTGGAAGGATTTTGTGCAAATTGCAAAAATTCAAAATTGAATCCAACTTTAATTGTTTTACTTGAACATTGCATATTTTCAACAAAATCCATGCTTTTGAACAGTCATTCACACATATGTTAAATAATACTGCAATAAGTCAATTTGATATTGAAAATTTAGAAAATTTCATTTAATCTACTAAATCTTAAAACATTCATATCTGGTAACAGGAATGACATTTTACTTCAACACAGTTTACATGACCTGTCATCAGAGCTTAATATGATGTAATTAAGATTGCAAAATTCACTCATACATACGTCATACTTTGGTTAATATAATCAAGTAATAAATGTCTTAAAATTGCAATGTAGAATATTTAAATTTTTAGTACCGAAATATCGACAATTTTTGAGAATGACCCGTATTTGCATTGTAAATTATTTTAAGGCCCCAAACTGGTATGTATAACGCAAATAAATCGAGGATCTAGGCAGCCCCCCCCCCCCCCTCTTTTTTTTGTAACTTCTCTTTCTATTTACCCTCTCAATGCAAAAAGCAAGATCACGGCACTGAGGCATGCATTTGAATTTTTTTTTAAAACCCTAGTTTACTAGATTTTGATTACCTTCCGCTTTAAGATGGTGGCTTTGTAGCTCTACTGCAAAAAAAAAAAAATATGGTTGATCATTTTATTTTCGCAGACCTGAAGAAGTAGCAATCCGCGGAAATAAAAATGATTGACAATATTTTCTCTCTGCAGCCAATTAAATAACCGACAAAGACAACACAAAACTTTAAAATCCTTTTAAACCATACTTTATTTCATTCAGCATTCAAATGGCTCATCACATACCTTAGTGCTTGGTTTCATAAGGTCTCTTGCGAAAATAACCAAAATACTGAAAAAAAAAATATGCGTACTAAATGTAAATATTAACAAATTTGATTTGGGTTATTGTAAAATAAAACAAAAGTCATTTTAACAAGAAAAATCCAAGCCGAAGTCGAACTTTTCTAAAACACACGTAGTGTCAGTTTACAATTGAAAGTGGAAGCAACAGATTTTAAATTTAACAATTCAGCACTAGAAGGGTTTGGACGGGTAGGTGGGTCTTTCACTTTAAGTCTTTTCTATTTAATCAAAAAATGTAATTGTCTTTGCTTAAAAATTTCAAATTAATCAACATTTAAAACGCAACATAAATTAATTGTGTCCTTGAGCTATTTATTTTAATCAATATAAAAAAAACATTTTTTTTACAAAATAAAATAATTTGAAAAAATAAAATGCTACAAATATACCGGTATACTTCAAATGTCTAGATGATAGAGACTGATAGGCGACAATCATCAGTGGAGGAAGCTGTAATTATTTCAGATTTAGTTTCAATAAAAAGCTGAATAGGTGATGTCACCAAGAAAAAGCTGAATAGGTGATGTCACCAATAAAAACTAAATAGGTGATATCCCTAAATCACAATAAATTTATAAAAAATCGATCCCTCATACACAGCTGAGTTCTGTTTTCTCCGATACAATGAGTTTTTGTAATTCATGTATGAGAATAGGTTTTGATGGACATGTACATGTATTCATGTACTTTTTATCGTTCAAATTAATTTTAAATTTATATATTAGTCTCTCATTCCGTTATCGATTGATGTTTGTTTATTTTTTAACAGAAATGGTGTGAGTAACCGGATATAATGACGATTTTCAAAAAAGTTTATTCTTGTATTGTCAATATTGAACATTTCAATTTGTTCATTGTTACCTTAAGCTTGATGTAGGGAAAGGGCTAAAATAGGTTGTGTCTGCTGCCTAAACCTTTTCAATATGCATGAATTACATTGAACAAAATATTGTTTAGATAAAAAATAAGCTTACTCTAAAAATTTACTAATCATGGTTTCGGTTTTTACTACTTAAGAAACTGTTATTCTTTATAAAGTAAAATTGTTCTTCCGAATAAAATATAAATCAATTTACATGTATGTTGTGGCCTTATAATATTGCGATGCTAATTTTGCAATTATTACAGGAAAAAAAATTGAACCTGCTGAGCTTTCCCCACTGCATATATAGCTTCCGAAATAGCCACATAAACAATAAGAGCCCCCCCCCCCCCCCTTTACAATACAAGCAATCGAGAAGACTATACTATTCCAAAATGTAGACTAGATATAATCAAATCGTTTGTTCCTGACACGATCAAAAAATGGAATAGTTTAAGATTAATCACCAGAAATAATTCCTCGTTTACAAGTTTCAAAAGCAGTATTCAATTAAACCAAATTAAACCTCCGTCCTATTTCTGCTTCGGCAAGAGACGACTTAACATTATACACACAAAACTTAGACATAGCTGTATCCTAAATTTCGACCTTTTCAGAAGAAATATTATTGAAAGCCCTAATTGCCAATGTGGATTACCAGAAGATTCTTATCATTTGTTTTTTGGATGTAAGAAATATACCAATGCACGAAATGAACTGTTTTCAAAACTTTTAAATTTAAATCAAACAAGGGCACCGCAAAGCAGAGCATCCCCTCGCGACATGACTTGTTGTAGGGGGAAATGCATTTTTTAGGAAAATACATGTAAATTTTTCAGATCAAAATTTATCAGATCAAATTAAATATAACACAAGTATTTCTAAAAACCAATTTGAATTCATTATGTCTATTTTATCCTAATCCCCAAGCTTTGTAGTGTATAAAATGGGGGGGGGGGGGGGGGG
>WFKH01011925.1:2199407-2226335 GCA_016163765.1 Magallana hongkongensis | reverse complement strand
GTAGGGAACAGCTCAGTGTGTTCTATTGCCCGAGCAATATAATACACTGAGCTGTTCCCTACACCAAGGGGAAAAATTCTGGTCTATTGACTGCTCAGGCATTAAATAATTGTATACTATTTTATTACGCCCAAATACACATGTGCATGAACCCAATTCTTAAAAATTCCTTTAAAAACTCTTCATACACAAATTGAGTCAAAAGTAAATAAAAATTAGTTTCTTAAGTTCTTATTTAAGCAGCTAGCACACTCCTTGCAGTCTAGAACTTTTCAAGCTTAAAAATCGAATAAAGAATTTGCAAAATCTATCGAACTCATAATTATTGAACATGCAAAAAAAAATTTTTATAGAAGTCTAAAATTGCAAGTATACAATGCGTATGACTATTTTTAACCCAGTGCCGATTCGGACCGATATTTTGGGGGAAACCTTTTTCTTGTAGAACCCAACCCATGACTGATTTAATCTTGAATTCCATCGTTGCAAGTTCGAAATGCACTGAAATATAGATGAACGAAAACAAGCATTGTTTACCTGTTTTCAAAAAGTTTAGCCACTGTCCTTGACTATATACATGTACTTACTACATGTATATGACCTGAGGTCACATAAACAACAAAAATGCACTAGAAAAATTATACAAAAATGCAAATAAAAACCAATTGTAATTGTCATCCGCAATTATTTAGCGAAACATGCATCCTCCTAACAAATAAATTAAACGTGATGATATCGCAAATGCGTATATGCATACAGCCTTTGAACTGTTTAAGATATTTCTCAATCATACACATGTATTATTTCCATAATAGTTTTATAAATTTGTCAAATCGAACCACTGTTTAGCAAGCCATTGGACTTTCGGAATAATGTAACTATTACTTTTTACATCAAACAAGTGGAAAAGGTCGTTTGTCTGAAGATAAACATGCACATGGAGGTTAAGTAGTCAACTTTAAATAGCTTTAGGCCATTTTTTTAAAAATTAGTTGTTTTACGGATCCGCCGACACTATTTTTTGCAATATTGGAAAAAAAAAAAAATTCCATATAACCCTCTTTTTATTACCGCCGACCACATTTTTGGTTGATCATTTAAAAAAAATCCGGAAATGTCTGTTCTTGGTTTGAATTTTACATATTGTTGATCAAAATCATATAAACGCTTTTAGCAGGGACTTTAAAGCTTGAATCTGATTTCAAACGTCTTATCGAATGAGATTAAATATACACATAGTCTGTCTGCCACGGTCTGGGAAAAGTGAACCAGGTTTTCTTTAAATGTTTCAATGAGAATGGTAAATATAGAACAGTTCAAAGGAATGTGGTGGAGGAGTATGAATCCAATGCTGGTACATCCATCTGACACACACGTGTCTTTACTTCGGGCCTTTGGCACCATTGGCGCAGCACGAAGTATTTGACAGTTTCTGCAGTTTTGACAATAATTAAAGGTTAGTTCCAATTTATATCGTGCTTCTTTATCTTAAAAAGCAAATGTTCAACTGTATTTCAAAATTAATTGTGTCAGAGAACGTTAACTATGTTTAGATCTGTTATTAATATGCAATCATGATGCATTATAGATAGAGTATCTCAGATTTTAATGATCGAGATTGATTGATGGGGGACCTGGATTAGAACCGTTGAAGCTGTTTACTTTAAAAGAAGCTGCAACCTGAAAACAGGACAACCTCTGAAAAGGACAGACTGACCAAAAGATATTTGAATGCAGGTAGGCTGACATAAAGGCTAGTAATATACATAGACCTGTTTAATAATTTCTGTGATATGCATAGTCCTATTAAGGGGACGTGGTGATATACAAACGTGTGATTTATCAAATATCAAATTTTTACACAATATCCTCATATTTTTTATATCATGTACAAATATGAACTTTTGAAATTTCAAAGCTTTTGAAAAATTTCAATGTTTCAAAGTAAATATATCAAATTAAAAAGAGAAATTTAGAATTTAGCATTGGGCTAACACATATATATTGACTTTCTCTTCCGTTCCATAGCCACGCAAGCGCACGGGAATATAAATACTGCAGCGTGGGCCTCTCTGTGAAACCTGATGTATTCAAGAACTACATGTATATATATTCATTTAGATGCACTCTCTGTGAATGCATAGACATCGAATCAATAACTTCAAATTATAATTATATTTAACTCTTTTCTCAGTTTCTATTTCAAATTAAAATAAATTTGTGTCTTAATGTGCATAGTATTTCGGTATAAACTAGCTGTTACTGTTTTAGATAAGGCACTATTAAATTGAACTTAATTTTTTGCAGATGTGTGTTATTTTTGTGGTGACTTAGATGTGGTAGAGGAAGAGGACATTCGAATACATGGATAATGCATGTGTAGTAGGAAAGGAGGAATGTGCATATAGATACAATGAAAATATAAAGCTGGACTGGGAATCAAACCTGGGGCCCCAGCAACTCTAGTCAGGAGCAAAGGTCGCTATCCTATCCTGATGTCTATATAGACCCAATTACTTCACAAATTCGTGTGATTTGTTCCCCCTGCTAGGATGATCAGCCTTCATCAGTGGGAAATCCCCCCATAATATGACGAAATATATCTGTACAATGTTTTTAGACGTATTTGTTACTTGTATATTAAAAGTTTGAAAAATGAACAGTTTTGTTTTGGGGTTTTTTTTGTAGCCACCCAATGGACATTTTCCATAAAAAAAATCTGTAAAACAACTAATAAAAAAAAATGGCCTTAGAGTCATCGTGAGGAACGGCGCGGATCAGAAACCCTTGGCTAGCAAAGATGCTTTTAAGTCGGACAAATATTAAATGAATATTGTTGATAATGATGAATACGCTTTGGACGACATTGATTCCTAATCGATGTATCAAGAGCCATTTAAACGAGGCTTTGCAGTATGTTTCTGTTTAATGTTTGCTTTTTTTCATTCTTTTGTTGGTTTTTTGGGGGGTAGTTGTGCCAAACAGGAGTTTGCTTACAATGTAAGCCAGTTTATAGTATATGCATGCAGATCTCACTCGAACTGTAACTGCACGATGCAGAATTGTACTTTGTCAATTCTAGTCTTAGTGTTGAATCAAAAGAGTTTATATGTAAATATTCACATGCATTCTGATGACGATTTACAGATGATATTGAAAAAAATACTGATATACATATATGTATGCGATTTTTTTATTAATACAAAATACCCATTATTCATATATACGGATAGGATTACATATACATGTACATGCAGCATACAGATTTTAGATAAGTGACATTTAACGAAATAAATGATTCAAATAGAGCAGAACTATGCATTTACCCAAGTCGTGCGTGTTTTGAATAGACATCAATCATTGTTGCGGAAATGGAAAATATTTTACATACAAACTAGACCACTTTTAATTGTGTTCAATTAGCTTACATTATTTAATTTAGATAAATCACATATTATACATAATATTTTTCAAACTCTTGGATCAAGATTATTTACAAGATATATTAATATTCGAGTAATAAATTTACATACACAGTGTATATTAATTTTCCTCTTTTTAACGTATCCTTTTATTTTGTTTGAGAATTGTTTAGTGTTATGTGATATGCATAAATCTCAATACTGTGAACAAAAAAATTGAAGTGATTTGTATCATTTCGTAGCATCATTCAAAGAATGTAGCACGGTTTTGAGAACTTTTAAAATACCTGATAATGCTATCTGCATTTTGAAAAATGTTGCCATAGCAGTATCATAAAAGCAACGAGTACAGAATGACAGTATTCATGCCATATTCATAAATGTTCAAATATTTATGTTCAAATATTGCTCGAGCATTCATACAACATCAAGTAACACGATGCACAATAATGAATATTTTCCAAAGTCATTAAAAACTCTTCTTTTATGGAAGATTAATATAGTCTAAAAATGGCAATAACCACCCATCACTTGAACTGTTACTCGCTGAAGACCGTCTATAAAGCGTTTCTGGCAGCAAGTCTCTGGAACAGGTCCCTCATGGAATGCTCTATAGAGCCAGCTCTGCTTTGTTTGACGGCTGTAGTCGTCTCCCCAGTGGCTTGGTCCACACATATCCCGATGTACTTCCATTCGAAGCCCATGAGTTGTCCTTTGAAGGACCAGTTAACTATCTTTCCGTTGCCACGATCAAGCTTGAAATATGAATTAAAAAAAATATTATTTATTATATGAAATAAATGTACATGTATCACGAGAGAGAGAGAGAGAGAGAGAGAGAGAGAGAGAGAGAGAGATATGGAGAAGAAGATGGGAGACAGAGAGTATATACCTGTCCTGCGCCCGATGTTCCTCCGATGGTATTAGCAAGAGACTCAGCAGAGGATATGTATGAACCCAAGTTATCCATAGCGTTTTAAGGTAAAACCTTCTTCAATAAAAGATAAATTCACCATTTGTTATTTCATATTTCATACAAACAATTATTACTTATTCCAACATGTATCTTTTTAAACAATGATCCCAAAACTTGAAAAGCTAGGACACCCCACCCCACCCCTGCGAATGGTACCACACCTCCATTTCCACATTCGTCCCGTTGATCTGCATATTTTGGCAAGTAAATTTTAAAGTTTAAATGCTCATGTATAAAATGAACTTTAGAATGCGATTATTTTTATTTTTAAGTTATTTTTGGGATTTTTGCATGCATAAACTTCAATTTTTTGGGAAAAAAAGTTGTTCTACCATTCACAGTTAAACTTTGATTCTAATTATATTTAAAAGAGGTTCTAGTACTTACCTTGAATAAGACTGTCTTTAGATATTGTTCAGCCCGATGTTGAATATTTTATGGTCACTCTTAACGCTTTTATATTTGCCAAGCGGGGCATTCCTGATGACCGAAATAGATGAATAACAACTTCATCTTTAATTGACCCAGTTTTTTAAACAAAGAATATCGCAGATTTGAAAGTGGGTCGGGATCGGTAATTTCTTATTTTATTGTCCAGCTATAGAGAAAGTAAAATGACCATTCTATTTATAGAAGCTGTAACTTTGGAGATTTGTGGAAAATCAAAGCCTAAATATAGAATGGAAATTCTTAACATTTGGGTTTTTCTTAATAAAGAAAAATCGGGTTCACAAATGAAAGCAATTAAGGGTTGAGTGTACAATTGTAATTGTAACTAGATCAATTAGGTGTGACTGGGTCGAAGAAAATTAATCGGTTCAACGATCTACAACATACATTAAACGGATTGTGAAATTTTATTCCCTTTAAACTCAACTGTACATGTAGCTAGTGTACTACTTTTATCATTACACCTGTTGCGAAATACTGAACTTTTAACATTAATTTACTTATAAAACTCTATAATAAACTTATTATCAAAAACAAATTTTTAAGCTAAGCTAATTTAGTATACTATTTTTCCCCAAATACTCAATATTTTTTATTTTTTACATTTTGTTATTCATTATAGATGAAAAGCAAAAGTGAAAATACCAATATTTAACTTTTGTCAGATTTCTATTAATAATACAACTTGGTAACATGTATTTGTGCCTGTTGTTAAACTACTACTTTCTTTTCCTTAATTTGTGTTTGAAAACACAAGGTCACCATTTCACGCATTTGCAATAGACATCAGTGACGTCGGAAGCAAATTGAAAATGTGTGTGTGTGTGGGGTTGGGGAGGGGGTACACTTCCCTTAGCTATGTCTAACTTTGCAAAAGTTTCGACGCCTATACTATGGATAAAACACTACAATTAAAGAACGAATTTTATGACTTTACTATACTTATATATTATTTTTAAGAGTCCTCCACACACCTGCAGCTGGGAGAAGTTCTGCATACAAGTCCATTCCCTTAAAGTACTTAAAATTTGGTTTTCTAGCATGTGTTGGACTTGAAATAAAAAAAAAAGAAAAAAAAGAAAATCAGTTTTGGAGTAATCCTCCAAATTCCGCGGTCAGGATGCTGCAGGTTCAAATGTTTAAAAGTACAAATGGGAATGCAGCTGGATAAGAATTGCTTTTCTTTGATTAAGTTTTCATATTAGACCGATAATTGTATTGCAAATGATAGAACGTCTATAAAATAGATCGTAACATTATGTAGAGTGAGTAGATCTAAAACCCCTGCGTCTCGGATGTAAATTACAGGGTATTTTGTGTGTTTTGGTTTCGAAACGATATGCACAGATACAAATCAATATTTTTATGTGTATTTTTAGACCCTAGAATCGGTCTTAAAATACATGTAGATTGAAGCTTTGTCCAGAATCATATTCCAACACCTTGTTCCCTATATATCATCCATGGGCAGAACTCTTTATACATGTATTTTTTTTTAAAATCTTGTACATGTACATTTTTTCACGAAGACAAAACGTTACCCATTTTAACTCGTACTGGATTTAATAGTTTTTAATATTGTGTACTAATTAGCACATACATCATTATAGAAACACCAAAACAGTTCTCGGTTATTAATATGATTACAAATGCATAACCTCAAATGTACAAACTCTACAAAATCAACCACAAAATGTTAGGAGTGTCACCCCTAAAACGCTTTTCGCAATTTTTTTGTAAATACTAGACTTTGACCCGTGCGTGCACGGGTTGACATTGCATATGATATCGGACATTTACGAAATAGATACATCGACACACCGTATTGTTGACATTTACATAACAAAGCTTTAAACCTACAATAATGCTATTAATTTCACTACATTCTGCTTAGTTACTGTAGAATAATCTAACTGTGTCACGGGACGGGCCTTCACCAGTTAAAATGCCTCCAATATACCCGTAATGTAGCAAACAATTGCAGAATCGCTCCGAAACTACTTTGGAGAAAATTAATGAAGTTGCATTGAAAATAACAGTCAAATTATTCACAACAAACCATTTTTAGACTGTAAATACCTTTCATCTAAAAATTTAATCCATATAGATGAAGAATTCAACACTTTTTCACCAAAGGTTTTTACTCACTTCAAATTTACACACCATATTGACATTCAGAACTCTCGGGATTTTTCATATTAAATGCACTGAGTTAGAGTCGAGAAAAAAAAACTGTTTTATGTAAAAAGGAATATTACATGTACATACGATTGTAAATGGGTAATAATCTGTCAAAAATTGCCACTGAAATCAACAATTTATGATCTATTTTACATGTACTTATAAACGAGTTCCATATAGAATCACGTACGAAATCGGAAACGTTAAAACATTATTTTAACCTTAAAAAAAAAGTGAATTCACGATTCAATTCATGGACAGTCTTTTTTTCTTATTTCTTATTCTATACTAAGACAAATTACAGCCTTTATCTGAAAAACAACATTTCTTAGAGGGAATAATATTTTTATCTACATAAAACTTTTCTTTTGTCTAGGAATGTTAGGTCTTCCAACCTGTTTCTAAATAGAGCTACCCTTGGGAAGAGAATATTGATAAAGCCGCAAACCGGTAACAACTCTGGCAGCTGTTAGTTGTACTTGCTCTGGAAAGCTTGTTCGTGTCTGCCAGAGAACATGAACACTACTACTGTTTTATATTCTAAATATGGCTGAATGAAGGATGTGAAAAACGATTAAGATTCGATTTAATTTATATTTTGTGGGGTTTTTTTTCATTAGATTTATTTTTTTGCGGGCCCCTGCTATTATATTATTGTAAGCACTCTCGAGCGCTAGCAACTACGTTAGTCCTTTGTACTGAAAAACGCATGCTCGACTTCACGGCATTCTGGGAATACTACAGTAACTGTAGATAGACTTTACCATGTCACTTCGTTTTATCATTTACAACAATAGTTTAAGTCTTATATGCCAAGCTATTTTTAAAATGTTAATAAATACCCAGTTTTCATAACTATTTTCAAGCTCGGAAAACAATCTTTCCGAGCTTGCCGGAAAGGCCCGAGAAAGATGCATAAATATGAAATCAATTCTGAATTGAAATTTAAACAAATGGTTTAGAAATCTACTTGTGTGTTATACGATGGCTACTAGTTCACTAATCTTTTTAAAAGATAAGCTTGTTTATAATATACAGGGGAATAGTTTCAACAATAGCGGAACTCCACGCCATTTTAGATGCATGTTAAATTAGGAGTTTACTGTTACATGAATGTTCTGCACGTGTTTCGAAATACCGAAATTGCATTAGTTAAGTTCTACACTTAAATTTGTTTATGACGATTCTGATTTTGCGAACCTACATAGAAAGACATTTTGCATGATTATAATGTCATACATAAAATAATATTTTTTTGCAATCAAATAATAAATCCGGTAATTATAATACATGTAATTGAATATACCGGTCTGTCCTTTCATTTTTAATGTGTATGTTACCTTTTTTGTTCAAATATTGGACTCATAGAAATTTACAAATCAGGTCAATATTCAAAATCTGTGTCAGAACAGGAAATACAACTCAAAGCAACTCATGATTTGTTCTTCAGTGAAAAACTTGGGCTTTTATTGAGATGGAATGATGGTTGTGGCCATTTTTAGAATGTATTGATCTTCTTTAGAAGAGCTCTATTTAAAAATACATGTATAGAAAAATACCCAAATTTAAAACGTAAAATAAATGGATTTTATTTTATTAAATACTAGTTTTTAGCTGAACAAAATAATTATAATGATTCTATTTTTGGGAGTTTTTTTTAGGTAGATCTGGTGGTTAATTTGCTGACCAATAAACCTCCTTATTGACCCAATTTTACTCTTTCCGTCTCTTCAGAGTGTCTTAACCTTGAAAATACAAGTTACCGTTTGTATGCTTAATTGATTCTTTAGCGGTTAAATTACTACGAACATAAGACTTTCCGAAAATAACCTCACAATAGTCCTATACTCTCAGTCTAAACATGGCTATGTATTGCGTTTTCTGGAATTCAGCAACTAGAGCCTTATTAAAAGCAGGACCAGGCCAAAGCATTTAGTCATTTTTTGTTGTTGCGAAATTGGAGTAATTTGTAAACTTTTTGATTTGCATCATTATTATAACAACACAAGACATACGGTGCCCCCTCTTCCGGCCTTCCCAATTAAACATCTAGAATGCAATCAAAAAGGGGTGCCTGTAAAGTGCGAAACCAATCGAAACGAAACGAAACCAAACGAAACCAATCGAAACGAAACGAAACCAAACGAAACGAAACCAAAAATTGAAACGAAACGAAACCAACGAAAAGAAAAAACCCAAACGAAACGGAATTAAACAAAATGTTTTGTTGATTTGTTTGGTATATTTAAGGAATAAGGAATCATTCTTTGAGTATTATGAGGCGTTAATTTTGGTCGGGGCGTGATCGAATCGAATAAAGTCCGAAGAGTTTATGATAGATTTGATCACTCCCTGACCGAAATTATCACCTCATAATATTCAAAGAATGATTCCTTATTACTTATATTTACATAATTTTAAGCCACCGCACGATTGATTATTAAAAAATATAAATAAGCAAAGTCCGCTGGTGCCTCAATTTGGCGTCATTTGAAGATATGGGTTATATTGTACAAAATCGATACGTTGTATTTTCACAGGCAAGACACTGGAAAATGTACATGTAATATAATTATTTAGAGTAAAAACAAAATGCATTTGAAATATTGCATGTAAAGTGTGTATATAGGCCTACAATAAGACAATATCCGATCACATGGGTTTTTCTTTAAAGAAGGCAATATTAAATTCAAGTTTACGTGGCGTTACTGATAAGTTGACTCACGGAATTTTAACACTGTGAAAGTTAGAAGAAATTGACTTTCTATAATCTGTAATTGATTAGTTTATCGGATCTTAAATTTGTAGCCATTAGAACTTTCATACGATCATCATAACCAAAGATTTAGAGCATACTAGATGGTGACCAGTTGCTAACAATACAATAAGAATTGTTTCAAGATATGTAGAATGAATTCGGACGCTGTATTTTAACAAAATTTACTTTATTGAATAAAGCGCTATTATTCATGTATACTACCTCAACACAATCACCTCTTTCTCTCCCTCTTTTTCGCACACACACACACGCACATTGTATTGCACATATTCGTTTCATTTTTATATTTCTTATGGATAGAAAAAAATTAAATGTCTTCGTAAGTTTCACCATTCTCTCTCTCTCTCTCTCTCTCTCTCTCTCTCTCTCTCTCTCTCTCTTACACACACACACACACACAAACACAAACACACATTCGGTTCACATAGTCAATAAAATAACGAGTAAAATGATTTGATTTGCATAGTTTAAACACAGCGATGACAAAATAATTTGGTTTTCGAAAAGAATCAGTATCATCTCTCTATCTATATGTCTAAACACAGCGATGATGAAATGCTTTGGTGAAAAATGACAATAACAAACCGTCAACCATCTCAAAAATCCATAAAACGAAATACGAATTCAAAGCGGAGCAACACGGACCTCAAGGAGGATAGAGGTAGGATCAGGTGCCTAGGAGGAGTAAGCATCCTCTGCTGACCGGTCACACCCGCCATTTGCTTTTTGTCGTAAACGCGAAAATAAAAATCGCAAAAGTCCGTAAACAATTAGGTGATTAATGATCGTCTAACAATTAGTATGAAAAACGTCAGTCAGCATGCGGCCCAGTGGAAGATTGTATTTGCTGACAAGGTCGTTGTATCGACCATAGAACTTACGAAAAGATGACTTCAAACGAGACTGTTGATAGTCCTTTTTTATCAACTTGTTTGTCAGTAGCTTGCCTCGCCTTAGAAACTGTTCATATTTTGAACAAGAAAATATGGATTAGAAAAGATTACAATATTCATTCACATTATACCATTTAATGCATAGTGTACACTATAATTATACTAATACTTCAGGATAGATAAAACTTATGTTTATTCCGTTGTTACTTAATCATAACCGATTTCGATATATAATTCATTCTCTAGCGCAGCATGTTCACCAAAAAGTCTGACTATCCCTTTAATGAAATAAATCAGAAGCATAAAAAATATCAGAATGTACATCAGTTATTTACATCATTCTATAATTTTTGCAAATACCGGGTAAGCGGCTTAAGAATTCAGAACAACAATCTGAAAAATTAAGGCCATTATGTTTATGGTTTAAAATTTTTTTTAAATGAATATATTTTGTCACTTTTATGTAGTCATTAATGATTTTCAGTTTTGTTTGGTTTTGTTTATTCCGTTTCGTTGGTTTCGTTTCGTTTCGTTGGGTTCGTTTCGTTTCGATTTTTTGGTATCGTTTCGTTTCGTTTTGTTTCGTTTGGTTTCGTTTCGTTTCGTTTGGTTTCGTTTCGTTTTGATTTCGTTTCGCACTTTACAGGCGCCCATCAAAAAGCAGACACGCAACCGAAATTAAGACACATAACAATTTGATACTTATCTATGATAAGACAAAAATCCTACAAAGATCTGGCATTTTTATAATTGTATTTGTGAATTTATGATGAATATTGGAAGCATTATTAATCAAAAAAAGATAATAAGCAAATAATTGTAATTTGATTTTTGAATACATTACACATTTAAAGTTTCGCAATCTGATTAAAATCAGCCGTTCTGATACGCTACCGCTCTCAAGTCGCTTAGAGGTCACGTCCGAACGACCCGACAATCTAAATATTTAAATATAAGGTCGTGACCTTTTTGACCAATGAGAATCCCCGTCTCTTAAAGACTATCGGGTGAAGTAACAGCAAGGTAAATATAACCGCACAGATTTATGGGAAATTATCTGCTGGCAGAGTTTTGCTAGCCACAATTTGATTGGTTTATCGAAAGGTCGTTCGGACGTGACCTCTAAGCGGCTTGTTTCAGATGTTCGAGAGCGGTAGCGTATCAGAACGGCTGATTTAAATCAGACTGAAAGTTTCGGATATTTAAGGCAAAAATTAGACCAGTGTATTTTGTTCATGTTATATATACTGTATCCGTCACAAAGATTCCCGTACACGCAATCCCTTAAAAGAATGTTCTAACATATTTTACATACTTTGCTCAAACCACAATGATGATAAATGATCAGCTAAAAAAGCTCCAATGTACAGAGCTAAAGTTCAGATACTTAAATCATGCAACAAATATGCAACAAAGATCGACATCAGTACTTAAATGGCGTGGGAAGAATGACAAATGTATACAGTACATGAAAACAGGTGACGATAAAGAATCCAAAGAATTTTTTGACTGATAAAGAACGAGATAAACTATAACATCAACACTGCCTGAAATTTTCGCCCTGTTGAATAGTTATCATTACTTTTTCGAAAATTTTAATCCTTTTTAGTTTGAAGTCGAGGGGAACTGATATAAAAGTACAGAACATTAACAACTATTTCCTTTTTTTCAACATGTAAAGCGCTCTTCCTTTTGAATCGACTGGTACGATTATTTTAGTTTTATTTCCTTGGTTTTTAAAACACTTTTTTTTTTATTAATTGATAAAAAATAACGTAATAACTAAAAGGCTTGAACAGGAAGTTAAGTTTTTTTTCCTTATTTGATTTCAAATTCAATTTAATTTTATTTGTTGGTTACTTTGAATAACAACGGTCTCCTTTAACATAGCTTTCTGTTGTTTAAGATAATTATAAATTAACACAGAAATATGCGGGAAGATCAAAATCGCGACAGAAAACCAAATATTTTATACCAATTGAATGAAGCAGTTTCCTGTCGCTGATTTGTCCGAAACCTGGGTTTCGGTGATTCAACTGTGCTGTTCGCATCTATTATAGGATTGACTGTATAATTTTTTTTGTTCATCGAGAAATGAATCTAAAAACCGCATCGCAAACTTTATGAAAGCCGAAGGCTTTCATAAAAAAGTTTGCGATGCGGTTTTTAGATTCATTTCTCGATGAGCAAAAAAAATTATACTGTCAATGCTTATAATTCAATTTTAAACACAAATAATGTTTATTTAAGCTAAATTAATTGTAAATAACAAGAATCAACAAGAAACAAACAAGTACATGTTATTAACACGCGGAGTGATTTTATTTAGGACATGTTGATTTGAACACGTTGATTACTCTAGCTCCGGATGTACATTAACATTGATCGAAGTGTTGTGAAAAACAGAATTGTTGATAAATGATTTGGATGATAATTTTGTATTTTGTTCTTTGAACATTGATTGCTGAAGCATGTATGTGCTCTGGTCGTCCGGAACACCGCTGGGCCCTGCACCGCCATTGCTCGCTAACGCCAGATTGGAAAATGTTTTACTGATTGCGATTTTTTGGTTACCTGTGCATTTTCTGGCATAACTATGATAGTAATTCTTTTCTATGCCCGCTCATGAACATGATATGACGGAGTTCTACCCTGCCTCGCAAAGTGTCTCTGAGGCAGTATGCCGTGTACTATTGTTTACCTTTTGCATTCCGAGATATGTCGCACATAAATTTTGAAAATTGGTATTTTTTCCACTGGTTTTTCTAAATAGCAGATATCCTCGTTGATATTATTAATCGCTTCTTTTGTGCAGTGATTAAACAAAGCAATTTTTAGCAGACGTTTATGTATATTTCATCTATTGCGCATTTGCCACACAAAAAAATTTAGAGTTATCCTTCTTTGTGGAGTTATCATTCTTGACATTATCTAGATTATATTTGCCTTTAATTAGAAGATTTAAGAAAATAGATTAAACAAATTTACTCAGTATATAAAATTATAAAATAATCATTATAAATAATTTGTTAAAATGTCAATTTTTTCAATTTTTGACAAAAAAATTTAAAAATCTACTAAGGCTTATGCAAATTTGATACACTACTAATTCATCTGTTTTGTTTTTGTACGGTATATATATTACTCGATAACGCTTTATATTTGATGCGTAGCATTTCGGTTAGCGGTGTCCGTGTGTGGAAAGAAGTTCTAGAATCCAACATTCATCGGAAAATGAATGAAAAATTGGTCTACAGTGAGAGATGGGGGGAAAACAATGAAAGGAAGGAAAATTGAATTATATCCCGGTGAACCTCTTAACATTGCTGTTTATTACTTATATTTACAATTGAAAAAGGCAAACCGTTTAGAATTCTTAAATTTACGGAAATTTTATGTTTTCAATAATCTAAACGGCAAGCGATAAGCGCGTGCTATTATCATTGTGACGTCATGAGAAAGTTCACACAGAATTGAATTTTTGCTATTCTGTGGGTTCAAATAAGGTAACATATTTGCAAATATAAATATAGAAATTTGATTTTTCATTATATGATAACACTTTTTAATGTTTTTTTTTCATAAGGTCTTTTTTATTTCTTTCAAATCTAGTTAATTGCTCAAATAGGCTCTTTGACATTTATATTTTAAAAGAACAAAAAAGATACCTTCACAAGTCTTGGTAATGAAGTTCCATGAATACCTATCACGACAATTATTCGAGTTCCTAAATAAAAATTAAAGGAGAACAATAAATAATACAATGAAATGCATATATAGAACAAAATAAATTAAAAATGGTCAATATCATTTTTTAAAGTATTGGGATGGTGATAGAAAAATCTGCTAACAATACAAGTATTTTCGTTGACCAATATATATTTTCCATTACGATGTGTTTGAAAATCTTTTTACCATCTCTTACCATCGGATAACAGTGAAATACTGAGATAATTTGTTAATTTGTCAAATCTTTATGTCGACTTGTCACTTATTCACTTATTTAAAAATTCAACACTTAAACGATTCCACGCCCAGTTTGTGCAATCCAGTTGACATAATATCTTCTAACAAGTCGACATAATCATCTTTTATGTCGACATTATTATTTGACATGTTGACATACTTATCTGGCGACAAGTCCACATAATTATTTGAAAAATCGTCTTTGATATAAATATTTTCGTCAAACTAGTGGCTAGTTTGTTTTTTCTGTCAGATAATTATGTTACATGTAGCTTGTTGGATCTTTATGTCGACTTGTCAGATATTATGATGACATCTAAATGGCAGTTAGTGACCCTAACATGCCATGACAACAAAATATTGAGTTTCTAGTCAATATGATTTTTTTTCTTTACAAGCCAACATAAGGATCTGACAAATTGACATATATATCTGAAAAGTCGACATAATCATCTGACAATTATACATAATTATCTGACAAATGGTGGCATATCTATGCCACCATAGAAAAAAGAGAGAGATGAAAGTGTGCCGTGCGGCCCCTCGATAGAGTGACAAAATCAATATCCAAATTTTGAACTTGTGTTTGTGTATACGTATTCTTTGACATATGTACCTATATGAAATACCACTTTTACCGAAAATAAAAAGACCAGATTTAAGATATATTACTAAATCTTAGGTAGGGGTACACTGTTTACTTCCAATTCCCATTCATTTTTAGCCCCACCCACCTGTATTAATCTTTTAAAATATACTAGATGATAGCCAGCGCAAGCGCGGGAATTAACACTTTACACATTATTATGATATAATGCTTAATATGTTGAACCATTTTTTTGTTGTTGTTCATTTTTGTATATACTTTGTCCGATTTTTCCCTATCTTATTCTTTAAAGTTGAAATTAAAAAAACACACTGTTGTTGGATATTTAGAGTAGCCGGCAGGGATGAAAAATCTAAACTGAAATGAATAATATATACATGTACGTGGCCTTAATCCTGTTTGTTGCAGAATACTGAAAAAAATAAACTTTTTAATTGTATTTTCAGTGAATGGGTATTTAGTGTCTCTCTCTCTAAATTTGGTTCTTTAGGTCAATTTTCAATATAATTTCTATTACTGTCCCAAATAAGAATTTCAGATAAAAGACTGTTTTGAAAACAATCTGGAGGGGGAGGGGATTTCCCATTGAACTTTTCCGTTTTATGCATACATCATTTATCCATATACACTGTAGACGTAGAATACAATAATTTGTTCATTAATCATTAATGTTTACAAATTAATGTCTAAGGTTTACAACCAATCTGTTGTGGTATAAAAAAGTATGAAATTAAAACACGCTAGGTTATACATTATTATCAATTTGCATGCATATCTTAAACCAAAGCTGTCGGATTCAAAGTATCTGCCCGATGGTTAACTCGCCCTACACTTTCCGCCATGATGTCAATTAGTCAACCCGTTTCTGGGCACCCCAAATTTTATTTTTTTTTTCTCGGCAAGGCCCGTACACAAGTTTTTTAAAAACATAATATAATTCTTTATGAGAAAGTACGAGCTTGTCCTTGTTATTTTGTGGGCAAAGAATTAAAAGATTCATATCTGCAAAAATATTCTCATAGAGCAATAGTGGGTACAAAAGCAATGTCATCCGCAGAGCTGATAGAACAACTTAATAACTTTCGGAAGCTTTTGCTGAGATCTGAAAACAATCGAATAAATTTCGAAAACGATTCTCTTAGTCATGACAATTGTTATAATTTGACAGGAATTTCTAAATCACAGTTTGAAAAATTATGTTTAGTTCTCAATTTGCGCAATAAAACGCGTGTAGGAATTTTATTACCAAAACTACGTACTGGTCTCTCAGATAACATACTAAAAACTTTATTTGGAATCGATAAATCATCCTGTATTTCTAAAATTATCAAGAATGTCAGAGAAGCTATGATGACTCAGTTCGTTTCACAATATATGGGCTTCGACCATATCACACGAGGTGAAGTGATTCGCAATCACACAACGATATTTGCGCGGGAACTTCTGGCATCTGGAAATTCAAACACCGCAATCCTTCTCCTCGATGGTACATATATTTACATAGAAAAAGGTTCAAAATATACCTTTCAAAGAAAGTCTTACAGTGTTTACAAAGGCCGGCCTCTTGTCAAACCTATGATGGTTGTGGCATCCGACGGATATATCATTGACATCCTAGGCCCGTACCTTGCAGATGGGAAAAATAATGATGCTGCTATTTTAAAAAAGCATTTATCCAAAAAGGAAAATTGTATTCAAAATGGTCTGACAAAAATGACATTCTAGTGTTAGATAAGGATTTCAGGGATTCTCTTGATATAACTAATTCGGTGAGTTTACGATCAGAGTCGCCATATTTTTTGGGAAAGGGACAAAACAACACTCTGTATCTGAAGCTAATGCATCTAGGTTAATGACCAAAATTAGATGGGTAGTTGAATCTACAAATGGTAGACTAAAACGATGGAAATTCCTAGCAAATATAGTTTCAAACACGCAAATTATGTTTATTGAAGACTATTTACGTATTGTGGGATCATTGATCAATGCATTTAGACCACCTCTATTGTCTGATTCTGCGAGCGATTTAGAATTGTCAAAGAAAATGCTTCAAAAATAAAAAATAAAAAAATAACCCTTTAAGAAATCTGTTTGTTAATGACTCTGGTAAACGAATTTTATCAAAGAAATTAACAAAGATAGACGCGTTGGACGCAGTACCAGATTCCCCTGTTCTATCGGAAGATTACCTTCGATCTCTTACATTTGGGGTGTATCAAATAAAACAGGCATATTCATATACACTTGAACATTTAGATGATGACGGGGGGTATGATATTTTTGTAGGAAAAACCATGCCAAATATAATACAGGGGAAAATACAATCTAGACACGTATCCTGAAAGTCATATTATCTGTGGGTACAATTTGATTCCGAGGACGAATTAGATCCAATAAAATTCTGGTATTGTCAATGTAAGTCGGGGGCTCGTCTCGTGGGAAGTTGTGCCCACGTCGCTTCCCTTCTTTGGTATATAGGCATCCAGAGGCACAAGCACTCAGATAATGCCGGAGAATCTGTTGGATTGTAATAAATCTAGTAGTGAATCTTCATCTAGTGATGTAACAGACTCTTCATCTGAATCATCAAAGGATAAAAAAAACCATGCTTCGTGTCTCGTTTGATCAGATGATCCGCGCCTGGCAAATCGACGTGATCCAACTCTTTGGGTCAAGTTACTGTTATAATAAAAATTATGTATACCAACTTAACCTTTCATTTAGCGAATTCAAAAGTGAATTAGAATTTGTTAAATTAAATGCCAATCAGAAAAGAAAGTAGAAGGCTGTTTGTATTTTAGCTGACCTCGTCTTTTTTATTTGTTTTATTCTATTTATAAAATATGTATTCTTTAGAGATTATTGTAATATTTCAAGCTAAGATAACAACCGAATGTCTCAAATTTCTGATTTACTGTAATAAAGGGGAAAAACGTACATCAACGATAATCAGGACAACAACTGTTCACATATCTTACAAGAATTCATTTTTGAGGGCTAAACACCCGTTTATTCTAAAATATACCAATATATTCTGACTGGGTAGCAAATAAATACACTCGTCTGGAACCTGACTACACAAATATGCAATGCAAGGGATACACATTTTATCATAATCGATCATAGTAAAATTAATTTTATTTGAACACATGCAGGTGAGTGTAGAGAGTTGGGAAACTCCCTACCTGTTAACCGTAATAAATTCTGTAGTCTGCAAAATAACTGACTAATCCATTTCATGGATTTGGTCATATAATCGATAATTCATAGACACTTGTCTTTAAGTCTACGAGCTTATTTCCTTAGTTTTCAATATCTACATTACCTTTCTAAAATGAGGTAGGAATGGATGAATTAAATTAACATATTAAACGCATTAATCTGAAATTTGAATAGACATCGTCGCAAACTACAACCAATATTTGTGATCATCTCTCGCCCGACCGTGGCTGCATACAATGAATATTTCATAGCTTATAAAATATTGATCCACATGTGTAAAACATAGTCGGAAATTAAGTTTTATATTTTTTGCTTTCCGTGTAAAATTTTACACAATTTTAAACGTGACGGGCATATGGCCCATAGATTTTCAGTTTTACGACACTCTTTGATTGTATTCAATATTCCATGCGTAGAAAACAGCAGATGTCAATTCATTAAAACCGCTAGTGAGATATATCCGGTGAAATATTTAAAAACAAATTTTCTCGAACATGTACCCAAATTTACTAGATAACTGCATGGTCCCTCATATTGTTTCATCTTAGAAAACATACAAAGTTCTCAAATGTTTTACCTCTCAGTTAAACAGTAAATTTGATAATACATGAATAACGTTGGCGGAGTTATTGACCATTACAAGGGCGTAAACGTGTGACTGAAAATTGTAGAAAGAAGTTTTACGTAAGACTAGCTGATATTTAAATGATTGGAATCTTATTACGTAATCACGATTACTCGGACACTTAAACGTTTAAATGGTGAATTATTATAGTTCTTTATAAACATTATAAAACCTTGAGTTAAAAATGATTATCGAAATTCGTCATATAGCATGCTTATAATAAAAATTTTTAAGCCTATATTCATTAATCGTGGTTTACTTTTTTGGTCACTTATTCAATGAGTAATGCCTATTTGTACAACCTTTATTATGTGTTGTGCTGTACTGTGAAGCAATAGTTGGACAATATCTTTGAATTTATGAATACCCACCGTACAACCGCTTTGAATCATTTCATTCATATGCCGTGTGATACATTCAAAATTGTTTGTTTACCTGGACAGCAGACTTCACTGAGGAAAGAAATATTCTGTATTATCAATTTTAAACAAACATTAATATCATGATATTTAGTTAAAAGGAGAGTTATATAGTTGCTCATCTATCATCAATCTTGTTTTTTAACAGACACTGTCACATGAAGAATTTTGAACCATTTTTTATGCAATTTTCGGGGGGAAAAAAGGCAAACATTGAGGTTTGGACACTAACAAACTAAAACGGCGTGTGCTATCGAAATAATACAATATCAGAAAAATAGCCTATTAACTAACCTTAAATTTGATTTTTGCAAAAAATTCTATAATTCATTCCTGTTGCTGCTATTTCAATATTAACAACACACCTTCGGAGAAAAATGATACGTTCAACGTCCGTTGTCCTTGCCACAATGATCCATTCAAAAGTTGTATGATGATACATTCAAAAGATGTAATGACTAAACGTTTATTTGAATAGTTCTGTTTTAAAGAGATAAATATTCATATTTGGTCTAATATAATATGTAGACAATATTATTTATAATATTATATATAAACAGTGAATTATTTGATTATATATACATCTACCAAGTATGATTCCCTCTATTTCTTACGGATACTTATAGTTAATTTATAGCTTTATAGATGCAGTCAGACTGAAACCTACACGTCCCGTTTATCGATTGGTCGAAATCTACAGCGGCTGAAACTGACAGAACTGAAATAGACACGCCCTATTTATCGATTGGTCGAAACCTACATCAACCTAGGAAAAATCACTGACTGCACGAAATAATTATGATGATGTCAGACTCAAAGTCTTACAGGAGACGATTTGGCTGTTACTTTTAGCTAACGTACTTATCTGCATTAACAGTAATTTAGTTAATTATACTTACTTTTTATGATGAAATTATTAATTAGTTAAAAGAAAGAAGTAAATAAAAAACAATAAAATGCTTTTTTATGATTCATGCGGGTTATGAAGGTAGCGATCATTGCAGAAAAATTTACATAACCCGCTAACACAGGTTATGTATTTTTTTCTGGAATCCGTCACCTTCATATCCAGCATGAATCTCCAAAGAAAGCATGTTGTTGTTTTATTGTTTAAATGAAAGAAATAATGATAAATAAACAGTACATATGTCCAATAAGCGAAATATTTGCAGTTTGGGGGATAAAAATTAATATCTAAATCATTCATATTAGTAAGTAACAACTATAGCCCCTGCGGGATTTGAACTTGGGGTGTACGGATCAGAAGCCCGAAACTTTAATAAAACGAACTATCGTTTCGATCAAGGGTCAGCCATTTTGTGATGATGTGTTATTCCACCTTAATCCAAGATCCAATATTTTAAAGTAAATATCAAAAGCTTGTGGCAAATTGGACAATTGTTTTATGTTGATTTGAATAATGCAGATACAAATTCAATGTCTGGAAAAACTAGTACCTTCTTATGTACATATTTACTAAGGATTCATAATTATTCAATCTGAATAAAATCAGATCCTCGATCCGCTCCCTGTTTTTCTATTGTCGCTACATGTGTAGCGACAATAGAAAAACAAGGAGAAGATCGAGGATCTGATTTTAATCAGATTGTATAATTATTGGCGATCTAAACATTTGCGCGGGAAAGGTATTTGAGCTAGGAAGTCATACAACATTTGTATTTGTACAAGAAAAGCAAATTTAAGTTTAAAAAGCCATGTCAAATGCTATAATTTTTTTTATTAAAAGTATTCTATTGTACAACATTCCTTACGAAAGGGTAGGTACTGAAATTAAAAATCAAACACATTAATGCCCTCTTTTAAACTTGATCTACAGCTAGATAAAATAAACAGCCAAAAGAACCCTGTTTCTGGGCCCCTCGATGGCAGTCAACTTAGGTGATATGGAACATCTGTCGATATTAATGTGGATTGATTTACATTATAATTGAAATACTTTCACCGGTTTAAAATTTGCAAATTTTACTATGTTTAACCAAAAAATACGTTTAAAATTTGTTTGGAAAGGTGAAAATATTAAAATTCCTAGAGGTATTCGAACTCATGACAAACAAATCTCTAACCCACTGCGCTACGCTGTTTGGTGACAAGACTGTGAAAGAAACTATTCATAAAATTTTACTTATTTTAATTGTTTATTTCGATAAATAGTACGTCACAACATGGAAGTGTCCCATACCAATTTAATCCATTGTTGTGCTATTTACTTAGAAGCTTGCATTAATACTCGCCTTCTAAAAGAAGATGGATGAATAAGGCGTGTAAACTGCCTATATGAGGATAGATAAGATACTATAAAATTAAAATATCAACAAATCTCATAATTTCTTTCTAAATTATTGAAAACAATGTATATTTACCATAACATCGATTTATAACCCTTCAATATCTTGAATATTTGGAATAGGTTGATTTAAACTGGGGTATGCGTGTCAAAACCTCCAAATAGTGTCATTTTTAGAACTTCAATGCCTTTTCTTTTATAGAGTGGGTCTGAGCTCCATGTTTTGTCATAGTCTATATAAGGTTTACAGGAAATCAAACCGATTTCAATCAGCGAAAGCGTGGAGAGATGACCCACTATACTTTAAAAATATCATTTTGTATCGCAACAATTGAACGTTTTAAAAAATTAATACAAGTCCGTAAATTCGTGGTTAAAGTCGTATATAGCATTTAACAATGGAGTTTGTTGTGACTGAAATGGCTCAGTGGTTAAAGCACCAGACATAATGTACCATTATAGAGCTAGGTTTTTTAGGTTGTAGGTTCGATACCACCAAAATTTATAATTTTTTTTTCCTGATCGTTTGTTAAAATGTTCAAAACTGAATATAGTTAGAAATTGTGCTTTTGTAAATTTGTATTATAACATTATCAAGTACATTTAGTTGGAAAAAAATAATTTTGAAATTGTATTTTACGATTAAACCAAATGGGCATTTGCGCTATCTTGTTCCCCCACTTCTTTAAAAACCAGATTTTTCTTTGTTTCTGCCGTCCACGCTTTCCAGTAGCCATACCTCTTTACTTTCTCAATTCATCTCGCGAGGTCAGGATTCATGAGGATTTTAACAAAGAACAGGCAATAAAAGGAATAAATAATTATTAAATAACCTTTCATCAGTTTTTATCTAAATATAATATTGTTGTCTATTTATTTTATCAAATACTTCTTATTCCAATTTAAGATGTATCATTTTAAGCGATAAAACACTGTCATTTTGGCTAATTTTAACTGAACAAACACAGCACATGAGGGTATCATTACTGGTATAAAAACATATTTTGAACGTATCATCCAACGGACGTTGAACGTATCATTTTTCTTCGAGGGCGTGTTGCTAAAATTAAAATAGCAGCTACAGGAATGAATTATAGAAACTTTTGCAAATATCAAATTATAGCTTAGATAATAGGCAAACATTTTGATATTTTATTATTTCGATAGCACACGCCGTTTTAGTTTGTTAAGTGTCCAAACCTCAAAGTTTGCATTTTCCCCCCAAAATTGCATCAGAAAATGGCTCAAAATTCTTAATCTTAAAATGCTTTTTAAAAAACAAGATTGATGATAAAAGAGCAACTATATAACTCTCCTTTTAACTAAATATTATGAGATTAATATTTCTTTAAATTTGATAATACAGACATTTCTTTCCTCATTGAACGTCTGTTGTTCAGGTAAACAAACAATTTTGAATGTATCACACGGCACTTGAATAAAATGATTCAAAGCGGTTGTACAGTGTGGAATAAATAACCTGTGTTTCATCGGCAGGAGTGTTTTCAAAACTAAGGGAAGGGCCTTTTTTGTCGGTGGTATTTTGATGAATGGCAAAAATGTTTTTTTTGACCTGTGCGGTTTTAATAATAATTTTTTTGAATTGAAGAGTGGGGGAATACCAAGCACGCACCACTAGTAAGTGGTGGACACATGACGTTTACGGTGCGTTCAATTTATACTTTGATATTGATCACAAATGACTTGCGGTCAACGTACATGTAAGGTGATCGCAATGATCAAGTGGAATCCCAAATGTTATTCGTGCGTGTCATATCGTAAGGGTCTTTTAGGTGAAGCACACCTGCCACGTACGTTTTCGGATCTAGCATACCTAGCAATAGATATCTAAACCGTGGTTATTGATTGTTGTGCATGTGCAACAGCGCTATCCCCATGCGAGCTTATCGGAAACGAAACCGATATCTTTAAAGTTCTCTCGGATATTTCGGGCGCTGAGTCGATCGTAGTACTGAAGTGATGCTATTTTCATCGTCACAAAAATGACTTTTTTCTAGCCTATACTGAAATTCTTTGCATACATACCAAAGTGAGATCAATGCTCGATTAAAAAAACTTAAACATTCCCTTATGAAACGTACATAGGTTGATTACAGGGCCTGAGCACCGTGGGATACCTACAGGATTATAAAGCACACGAGATATGCGGTGACAAGTCTTTTAAAAATATCTACATCAAATAGTTGCTCAATCGATTTGGGCTTGTTTTATTTTCTCACGAAAGTGCAATTGATTTATAACCCTGGAACAAATTTGCTCATTCTATAATTTTGTATACTACATATATATGTAGTAAAACATCATTCACTGTATTGACATACTTTTTTTGATGCATGCACGTGATGTGATTTCAAGGAATATCAACTTGTGAAACAGTCAAGGTTTACTTAATTTCATTTATACCACTAGGCTAAAATTGAGCCGACCCTAATTAAAAATCTTCTGTTGTTTGACCGAGACTCTAGTCGACATGCGTTGTAGCTTAGTTATTGACGTTTAAGTAAACTTTATGTGTAAAATACAGTTACGTGAGTTAAGGGTCTATTAGTAACGGTGGTGAGGTCTGATTCCAACCGACTATGATTTTCAATTCAACTTCATACAAAGAGAACGATGAAATAACACAGTTAAATGATTAACAAAGACATAAAAAGAAACTTATAGCGCTTGGCAGCATTAATATAAAAGGGTAAATCAAGATGAAAAATAAAATGTCAAAATTTATTCACGGAACTCAATCAAGGTTATAATGAAATGACCGTCACGGATTCAGTTTGGTTAATGCTGTATGGAATTTTATAATTTCGAATCAGTTGTCGAGAAATAAGAAATTGTTTTGTTACCATTAACACACTCTACATGTGTATTTTCTGATTTGATAGTCAATTTATACCGCCGTAATTTTAATTTGACTTTAATTTGCCAATTTTTGCCATCTATCATCAATAGTACCTTCGTAATTGAATCCTAAAAGTATATTGGTTTTCATTTCAACATTTATTGTTACCAAATAACGAGTCTCTAGATCTGGTCGTCTCACTTTACATAAATCAGTGATCACTCATATAAAGATGGTTTAGAAAAATGGTCACAATCCTGAGTTTTTTTTTTTTTTACTAGCGTGTTTACATGCTTTTATGGCCATTTGTTTACAATAACTCAAATTATAGACTCTTTTATCCATCATATGGTATCAATGCCATATGTCTGAGAATTTTGTGTATTTCTAAAGTTTGAGTAACGTAGAAATTGTCATCATTATAATTAGGTATTTCGTGTGTTGAGAATTCTTAATTTAACTCGATTGAACTCAATTGATGTTGCATGTATTCCTTATTAATGTCATATTGATTAATAAGAAAAACCTTGGTGGGGTTAAGAACAGTACAAGGATACAAGACTTAAAAGTTTGTCTATAAAAATTCTAGAGGGAAAGAAGGTTTAAGTATAAACCTATCAATGACCAATGTCAAAAAATATGTTTCATAATCTTAATCTTAAGAATGCTATTACGATTGATAAAGAACCGTTTATACTTTTCTTAGAGTGAATAGTAGCTCTTTATAGACAATATATTAAAACTTGAGTCAAACACGTTATCGGAATGCGTCATATCGCATGACATAACTCAAAGTCTTATTATAAACATTTGTAGACTGGGTTTTCCTTTTAATTTATTCATTGAATGATGATAATTTGCAAAGTCTCTATTGTATGTTTCGCTGTTAATCAATCAATTGGATAAATTAAGTCTGTAAATTTATATAAAAAAAAAAAAAAAAAAAAAAAAAAAAAAAAAACCCAAAAAACAAAAAACAAAACATGTCATGGACTTGTAATTGTTATGAGGGTTTTTCCAAATAAATGTTTAAGTGAATAAGTAATTCCTATTCTTACAACTTCTTACAACGAACATGGAAAAGAGGATAGTTTAAAAAAAGTTACCAAAACGGCCTTCTGTAGCGTATTTTTTTAAAGTTGACATAATGTCAAACTAGTCATGCTTGAACCCTGGTCGCGTTTTTTTCCTTACAATTAACAAATAGATATTCTTCGTTAAAAAAGGGTTTAATGCATTGCAGCAACACCATGGCTCTTTATGGAGTTTGAACTTAACTTTGAAAATATAGCAAACTTCTTAAATGTACCATTCTATACATAATAAACTTATTGCAATGTAATGACATGGCGATCAGCAATGACAGAGTGAAAACTAATTTTGATAGTGCAAACAAAAAAAAAAAAAAATTGGCAAAATATTTTAATTACAATTCAGTGAATCTTTTCTTTTGAATACTAATTCTAAAATGATAAACATAACACAAATTTATGGTGTCTCATCTTATCAATTGCGATAATATGTTCAGAACAAAGTCTTTCAGTGTCTCCCTGCATCCCCTCCTCCACGACTTAAACACCCAACAGGTAAAAAGTACAATTATATATGTTAATGATAAACAAATGAATATTGAACATATAAAAGTTAATAAAATATTCGTTTCTCAATTTAGAGAGTTTACACACAGAAATAAAGATAAATGATAGCTAGCTGCTAGCAGCTAGTGTTAAGGAATGTAAACTCCCGTGTTTGGAGTTAAATTCCTTTTGACTACACAAAAAAAAAAAATGAGTAATATTGTTAAAAATGTTCAGCATTTTAAATACAATCACAAGTTTATCGCATTAATCAATTTTTTCTGATATTATCTTAAAATGTGTGTGTGAAATCGATAGAATGTAAGAATTACAACGCCAAGATATATATTAGGCTTACTGACATTTACCTACCTAAGGAGTTTTCTTGGTGTAATAAATGGTCATATTTCAATCATAGTAATAAAAAACCGAAAATGCTCTTAGTTTCAACTTTGTATATAAATATACTAGATAATGTGAAAACAGGCTACACTAACAGTTTATGAAAACGTATTTGCATTCATGTAATTGGTTTGGATTACTATACAATAGTTTATTAATTATTACTAAGAACGTCATAAAATAGCAAGAACTTCCGCGTCAAGTGTAAACAATTAGAATTGTTAGTTTTAGACGGCAGAATAAA
>WFKH01011925.1:2172247-2186674 GCA_016163765.1 Magallana hongkongensis | reverse complement strand
ATATATATATATATATATATATATATATATATATATACTTAACAGTTGTTACTTTGAAATATATCCATGTATTATGAGTGTAATACGTTTGTAATTCACGGTACCATTACTTTTGAATGTTTAAATACCCCTAATGTCACAACCTGACTTTAGCGGTATATACATGTATTAAAACGAACACAGATATAAAGTTAAAGTGTTGTGTTTCGTTGAAAAACATCAAAAAAACAGAAGTAGTGAATATTTCCTCTCTTTCTTACAATAAGCACTCGTACTGTTCACACTTGTTTTGTTACTCGTAACTGTCCAGAGTTCTTTGATGACGGAAAGGTGTAAACAGATAGCCATGCTATGACCTTGAATTGCTAGTATTACATATTGGTCACTATGATACTTATATATACCTAGATACTGCGCAATTAATTGTGGTAATGATAACTAACAGAGCGAACTCTGTGACTCTTGTAGCACTGCGTAGTATTCCTAAATGATGTTATGAAACCAGGTGCATAATACGGGCATAATAATATCCAAATTGAGAGTTTATAAACAAATTGTCATATTTGGCGATTCTGTGTCTGCATCGATAGTTCTGGTACTCTATATTGAGTCATGTATTGCTTATTCTATATAACCTTTGTAACCTTTTAGCCATGTATGAATGAATGTATTATGAGTAAGTGATGCCTCATACCCAGATGGGGGACACCGAGACTCAGGACCCGGAGACTCAAATCCTGCATCTATATTCTTTGATAGACAGTTCTGACAGTTTTGTTACTTTATTTAGAAATAAAATATTACTCTGGAATTTGAACACTAAAGGTTCACTCATGATCATCGTAGATGGGCCGAACTAGTCGGAACTGTCCATCATAAGTAAAATCTTATATATACTCATGTAAAATTATGTTAAACAGATCTTTGATTTGGGCTGCTTTGAATTGACTATACGATCACGCTGATAAATAAACTACTTGGTAACAAACAATTGGACTTGCTGATCATTCCGAGGAAAGGCTTACAAAGGCCAGTACATTTTAATCACGTCCGGGAAACTCAAACTGACGCTTTTACACAACGCACATCTTTCACTTAAACATTCAATTAACACAATTAAGGAACTATATCACTCTCACACCGGTGACTCTTTGATGGGAGGAATGACACTAATCTTAAGCAAAACAAACAATACCTACATGTATAATCTATAGCTGTGTCCAAGGCCCTCGGGAAATTTGAAGAAAATGTTTTCAATTAACACAGAATTAAAGGAAAAAAACACGTCATGTTGGAAATTGAGATTTTTCTATAAATTCACAATGTGACAATTCCCCCCTTTCCGAGTAATACTCTGGCCCAGAGTCCAAGAAACTTTGAAACATATAAGTAACAGTATACACATACATTTAAGATAAAAACAGCAATTATATAATCGAAGACGATATTTCTGTCCGAGAAGTGCATGCTACAGTTTTCAAAATTGCACATAATGACCGGAAGTTTGGAACATTTGGGGGCTCTGGTATATGAAAAATGTATGTGGACTGGGACGCGGATATTCCTGCAATCTGTATGACTTGGACGTGTATGACGGTCTTGATACGTGTGTTACAGCATTTTATGCTCCGTGTACATATTTTGTAAATATTTTACTGTACTATGTTAACGCAAATTGTCACCTTTGACATTTGCTATTTCTAAATAATAAACTTTATATTTTGGCTTTATTTAATATTTGGTTTTATTTCGAAGGTAAATATATTTCCTTATTTTATCTTAAGTTTGTTAATTTTAGAAACCGTTTTTATTGTGATTGTAAACCTTTGACATTTGCTATTTCTAAATTAATAAACTTTATATTTTGGTTTTATTTAATATTTGGTTTTATTTCGAAGTTCCCCAAGATCTATTTATTCCCTGGTAGCTCAGCGAAGCGAGTTAAGGGCAAAATCCGGTATAACACGTGAACACGTGCATGAATTTGTTGATTTTCAGATGATCGCGTATGGTTGTTCTGTTCTACATGTGTTCGTTGTGTCTTTGTCTCTGTTTGAGATGACGCCTCTGTGAAATGTACAGTTTCTGTGTTGGTCTCCACACTTCTTTTCCGAATAGGTATTGGCACAAAAGGGGGCGCAAATCTCAGCATGTTTATTTGTCCTTCCTTGGTCCTCAGACGATCAATAAGCGATTGAATCTCACTTTCCAGTTTAAAAATGTCGACAGCCTTATTTTTCGTCCGCGCATCTTAACGGCTTTCTTCCAACCACAAATTCTCGGGCCTTTCCGGCAGGCTCGGAAAAACACCTTGAATGTATTATATAGACGTCCATGACAACCCTCCTTTTTATAAAACTTGATATAAACGCGACACATTTTCCGATCTGTTGAGATGTGAGGTAGACTTTGTTAAAGTCAATGATATATCCTAAAATATACCACAGAAGAGACATAAAAGGCTGTCTAGTCGATACTTATATTGATGTGATGCGACTCCATTTTGTATAAAATTCTAATATCCGGTAATGTTAATACATTCGAGGTGTTTTTCCGAGCCTGCCGGAAAAGCCCGAGAAGTTGCGATTGGGTTTTCTTTCAGCGTCAGAACTTGTGTTTGTTTTCTGGCTATATTTTCTTTGTTCTTTTTCCATGACATTGAGAGCTTCTGTTAGAATATTCAATATTTTTCTGCTGCTTACAATTTAGTTCCCTCAGTGCTAAAATCTTCTTTCCAACTGTAGTTCGCTTTTCGGGGTCTGGAACAGCCGGACTTGAGACTTTCAAGAAAGAAATAGTTCTGCATCAGAAACATTAAAGAATGGGAATTCGATGGCAGTATGAACATCGTCCAGCGTTTGTGGTCGCGCTCTTTCTAATGAGTTGATTTCTTTTCGACAACCATTACGTCCACTGTTCCGATACAAGAATTCCTGCACTGCGTTGAGAAATGGCCGATGTTCTGGCATTTAAAACAGCGCCTACTCATAGCTTTACCTAGTCCGAAATATATGACATTTCCCTGGCCTTTTTAACGATTTTGATATTTTACATGCCAGGAAAACGTCAGAACCGGCGCCATTACGAAAACTGGAAATTTGCTGCCTCCAATTGGAGGCGGCATTCTCGGCTCGATTTTAAATATTTACGAGTTGAATCAAATGTTACACTCACAATTAATTAATAAAATGATGATTTAACTGCTCACTAATATCGCTTTTATTGGTGTCATCATCCCATAAACAAGCTGTTGAACACTTTCTATCAAACTATTGAGATTTGATTTGATTTCGTGCATTTTTCAAATCTCTCGAGAAAAAAGGGCAACAACACTATAGTTGTTTATCAGTGTGATAAACAAACTGTGCAGTAAAATTATATTTTAAGCTGTATTATTGAGTTTAAACATGTTTTTATATTTAAAATCGAGTCTAGAATGCCGCTTCCAGTTGTAGGCGGTGAATTTCCAGTTTTCGTAATGGCGCCGTTTCTGACGTTTTCCTGGCATGTAAAATATTAAATTCGTAAAAAGGCCTGGAAAACGTCAGATATTTCGGACTAAGCTTTACCCTTTGTCAGGTGTCCTTTGTAGAATAATTCTCCGCAACGGTAGCATGTTATGTCGGACATGATGCGCGATATTAGGGGAAATTAACTGATTGCACAGTGGTAAAGCTGAGGTACTGGGATCTAGCTATTACACAGTAAATTGCAATACCTCCGGGTCAATTACCCTTAGGATTCTCTTCCAATTGTCACAACCTGACCTTTGCATAATTTTAAAAGGAATACAAAAATAAAGTTGAAGTGTTGTATTTCGTTGAATGGCCTAATTAAAAAACAGAAATAGTGAATATTTCCTCTCTTTCTTACAATAAGCACTCGTACTGTTCACACTAGTTTTGTTACTCGGAACTGTCCAGAGTTAAAAGGTTGAATTATTTCTTTGATGACGGAAGGTCCAGTACATCTAAATCATGTCCGGGAATCTCCACGGCGGAACTCAAACTGATGCTTTCACACAACGCGCATCTTTTACTCAAATATTTAAGGAATTATAACACTCTCACATCGGTGACTCTTTGATGGGAGGAATGACACTAATCTTAAGCAAATCAAACAATACCTACATGTATACTCTATAGCTGTGTCCAAGGCCCTCGGGGAATTTTAAGAAAATGTTTTCAATTAACAAAGAATTAGAGAGAAAAACACGTTATGTTGGAAACTGAAATTGTTCATTAAGTTTTCAATGTGACACTAGGATAACACTCACACGAACTAAAAATAGCCCCCTGGGGAAAACACATAAGCTACGTGATTGTTCAAGGGAAGTTCATGTACATGTATATTCAGGTACTTGCTCACACTCTTGTGTTTTTGCTTTCATTTGTTCGTACTCGTATATAGGAAAAAAATATGCTTTACTGAAAAAATAAACGTGCGAGTTCATTATTGCCGAAAAACACAAGTTTTCTCTATTACACTTTTTTAATGTAACTAAGCTGTCATGTAAAAATTACAATGCAAATCTCTGCATTGTACATTTTTTTAATTTGAGTAATTATTTTTATTGTATTCTCACCAATATCGACTTACTTCTGACTAAAAATAAACCCTGTCCATAACCATTGATTAACAGGAAGTCGAGTACCCATTATTGCCGCTTTTATCTTTTGGTCATTTTTCAGTAATTAATCGGTAAAAAGGTCAAATTTTAAAAGAATCCACCAATATAAGATAAAATGTAAGAATGCACATAAAATATCATATCATAAACGCAATTCAATTATATTATAAGCAAAACTGTTTTCGATGTCCCTGCGGCCACATGCACACAAGCAGAGGAACATGTGCTTCACATGTCTCGAGACAAATGATTTAAAAAAAATAAATACATTCAATATTTATTAAAAGCTTTTTAAAAATAAGTTAGTGTGTCCGGTAAAAAAAATAATGTGTGTGAAATTTAATAGCAACGCCTCTAAGTTACACTGCAGGTGCGCGGGGATAAATCTTTGATCCGCCTCAGGTTGCGGACAAAATGGCGTCTTACAAGCAAGCAGACGCTCGGTTTTCTTTGTTAAATATTTTGTAGTAGAAAGGTTTCTTGCTAACTTTTGTCGAATATCATAACACGGAGGTAAATATTCTTCAAATTTGGACCTTAACAAAAAATGCCCTGTCATCAAAGTGGATTAAACATCAGTGGCATGTGTCATCACATGGATACAAATGGGATACGTTTTCATAGGCTTACCTTTGTTATGGTGAGTTCCGAGATGTTTGAAATAAATTTTCTTCGTTCCCAACTCTGATAGTATCCTAAAATTTGTGTTATTTATTTATTTTGGTTTGTAGCTTAAAACAACGAATATATAGCGAACATCTTGTTGTTTTTATACAATCGGCAATAATGGGCAATAATGGGTACTGGGCAATAATGGGTACTCGCACGTTAATATCCTTTCCTTCGTGAAACTACAACAATTATGAAGGTGTTGACCCCCAAGAAGTTTGTATGATGGTCTAAAATTAGCTGTTGATATCACGTGATAGATTGATTATTCATGAGGAGGCATTATTGTCATTGCAAGAAAATGAATATGTTTTATTATTTAAAATTTGATATCTTTATTACGTGATCGAATTGGGCATTATAATTAACAGCATAAAGGTAACGTTTGGAAGTAGTCAATCACATGCATTTCCCCGCCATTAAAAATTTACGCAAATTATAGCGTGTACACATGTAGCTTTATTTTATGATATAAATTGTCCGAGTTTGAGTTTATAACATGTCCCCAGATGTTTATGCAGTTTTTTCACGATTTGTTTCTCTAGAAGAAATAAGTACTCAAAAGCTCATGTAATACAAATATTCACTCACTAAACTCTTAAAGATTTATTTGAGACTTATTATATTGAAATATTGCTTGCATTGCATCGCCAAGCCGTCAGATTTAAATTCGTATCTTTTGCAGTGTACATGTAAATATGTCTGTAAAACTGTAAAAAATTACTCTGATTATTAGATCAATTGATTCGGTTATACTCGAAATAAAATTTTAATTAACAACTGTTGGCGAATATTTCAGATACGGATGATCTGTTCAAACACAAACTCTTAAACTTATGCAACCTAGGCCTATATCTGTAGTAATGTACATGAATTACACGGCATCAGGGGCAACATAACAGACTGAGTATTTGCACCAAAGAATAATTTGTCTCGAGTAAACAAGAAAGCCCTTGAGCGTTAAGTCGCCCGAAACCGAAGGTAAATAGCAAAATTCCTGTAACCGAAGGGCAAATATCACATTACCTATCCAAATGCTTTATTACTGCCATGTTAATTCTCGATTTCTATTGTTAACGCTACAGGTTTCCTATAAAAAGCTGAGAACATTATGTATGTTAACCGCACTCAAATAGTTAGTTTAACTATGTTCTGAAGAAAAAAATGACAGCCACTGCGTTTATAGAAAATATCCAATAAAATACTAAGCGAGATTGAATTCTATACTAGTTATTTGAATACCATGATTCCTCATTACAGAACGTAACTTTGTGTAACAAAGATTCATTTAGTACAACTGCACGATATAAAAACATCCAGTGAAATTCCAGATATCCTTATTGTAATATTTAGATTGTTGTGACAATATTCATACCTCTTCTCAAAATAAAAAAAAATTATAGGATAAAATCACAGGGGCATCTTATCCGCTATAAATGTCATATACAGCAGAGCAGATAAAATGTCCCTGTGATAAATTCTTCAGATTATGGAAATTTTTTAAACATACAATTTGTTGACAGTTCTAATTTTGAACTTCCAAAATGAAAGAGTTCTAAACTGCAAAGGCTGATAATTCACTTTCCAAAAATCTACCAATTTAAAACTAATAATTTCACAAAAATAAATATATTTTCCCCATCATGTTTTTACATTTTTTTATTCATATATCTTTAATTCTATTTTTAACACTGTGCCGGATAATTATGCCAGTGCCAAGGTGGCATTTTTGCACCCGCTTAAGATGCAGTTTCGGAAAAATCCATATATATCAAATGGTAGACCATAGTCTAGAGAGTATATAACCACTTTTGTTTTTAATGTATTTAACCTGACAGGTGAGATATTTACCTTTAAAAATTAATATCCTATAGGAAAATGATAATTCCCATAGGAGAAATGATTCTCCTACAGGAAATATTGACAATCCTAAAGGATTTTCTAAAAATCCTAGAGGAATTATATTTCCTATAGGAGAATGGTATTTCCTGTAGGAATTTCATTCAGACATGTAATTAAGATCTCCTACCGGATTTTATCAAATCCTGTCGGAATTGAAATTCCTATAGGAAGTTCGTGTATTCCGACAGGAAATTTCAAATTTCCTGTAGGAATTTTGTTTTTTTCTATGGGAAAAATTATTTTCCTGTAGGAATTTATTTTTGCAAGGTGAATATCTCACCAGACAGGTGAGATAAAATGATAACAATGATAACAAAAGTGGTTGTAAACCCTTTAAGCAATGATCTATCATATGGCATATTTGAATTTTTCAATATATGCAGCTTAGACGGGTGCAAAAAAGCCACCTTGGCACTGGCATAATTATCCGGTACAGTGTTTTTTTGTGAAACGTTGAGCTTGCTGCTTTTAATTTTACATCACGGCAAAAAAATTATATAAATATAAGTAATAAGGAATCATTCTTTGAATAATAAGAGATGATAATTTCGGTCAGGCGTAATGAAATCTATCAAAAAGCCCTTCGGCCTTTATTGGATTTGATCATGCCCCGACCAAACCTACCACCTCATAATACTCAAAGATTGATTCCTTATTCCTTAAGTAGTGCACTCGCACAAATGGGAAAAGAATGTGCAAGGGGGGGGGGTGTAATGTTTTTGATATTTGATATTTTGTTATATCTACGATATATATCTATTTCAGTATTTCTGTTCTCTTTCTTTCTCCATATCTCTCTTTTTCTCTCTTAGAAGCGCTCTAATTGCTAAAATTATCCCCCTCTCGTTCTCTCTCTCTCATCCAAAATTTAGAATTTCATTGATTTATCTATATATTTTTAAATATGAATGTTGATTTAGAGCTATTATTTCTACACACTATCCTTATGATGACGATTTCATGCAATTGCTAATAGATTTATTGGTTGTTTTATCAATGTCATCCCAGAGAGACTTGTACTGTTCGGTATTGGTATTGACTTGGCATCCGTTGTAAGAGGGTTGTATTCCGTCTATTTGCACGACATCCTCCTGAATTTGTTGAGGCACGACAGTAGAATCACCTGAATTTGCTATAGATAGTAAAAGATAAAACCGAAGATGAACTTTGAATCATTGAAATCATGTTTTATTACCACAAACAGCGTAATGCTCTTCGGGCTATGACTCATACCCATGTTGTTCAATGGAATGGAATATGCTGGGTTTTGAAATCATGCACGGGAGGTCCCTTAACCCTTAACCTGACCCTGTGTAAAGTTACCAAACATATCATGCCTCGGAACCCCTCTGGCAAACTTAAATATTTCTCGGACCCTAAATCCCGCGGAACAATACCCCTGGATCCGAGCATGGGGAGGATCTAGCCGACGCAGTTGCAGTACTTGAAGGGACTTCACATCACATCTACAGACTTGAAACTGAGCTTCCTGCTCTTGTTAAAGTGAACATTATTAAACATTATCACTTGATCCACACATTACTGATAACTATATGACGTTGGCTCCTTGGACATCAAAATGATGCACAAATATTGAATATTATATCGGCAATAGGCCAAAACCCAAACGAACACGTTATCCTCGAAGACACACCTTTCCCAAATAAATACCCTTTCTTCAATGCATACATTGGTGTGGGAATAAATAGACGCCCTTCAAAATAGCAGAGACGATGTCGAGAATTAAATCCGAAAATAATCAGCTTAACATGTAGTTCGGAAACTGAGATTGTACCACGCTCTTGGTACCTTGTGAAGGCATCCTAGATATATGTATAACATAGGAACGCGGTTAATATTTAGTCTGCTCTGTCATGCAGAAGAAAATAAATGATGAATGTAGGATGAATGTAGGATTCTATACTAAATTTCATAACGTGTTATTTATTAATACGAAAATTCGTTTATAACTTTGAAAATATTATTTTTAAATTTTCAGACGCCCCCTTATTTATTAGCGTACGAGTCCGAGTTCGAGCTCTACGTTGGAAATGTCTATTGAAAGCTAACCTTTATTAAAAGCGCCACAGCTTTGCATATTATATTAGCACCAAAAATGGAAGAGTTCAAAATCTTAATTATAATTTTGTAACCCCTTTATTGACTACAAAAGCACTTGCTACAACCTAAACAAAAGTAGAATCGCCTGAACTACAAGTCAAAAAGGAGGAAATTCAAATACCAGTGGAATATGGGCCTGGGAATATTAATAAGTTCAATGTACTCGATAAACCGTGTACTTTTGAAAAGTTGAAGTGTAATATACAGGCAAGAATAAATAGTTTAAAAGACAAGGCATTTGGAATGCAATATTCGACGATGATGCAAACTAGATATAAGCAATTAGTAACACGTGCATTGCTGAAGCATAATGGTGCGCCGTCCCTGTTGCTGGACCCTCTATGCGTCGGTTCAAAATGAAAACGTTTGACGGATGTTCCATCAGACAGTATCCTTGCAAGTTCAGGTAGCTAACACAACCTTAACACCGAAATCATTATATGTCGCTACGACTAGTGGTTGATGAAGTAGATGACGACGTTCGCGTAAAGTCCATAGAACTTGATCATCTTTCTCATCTTGAGAAAAAGTTTAGTAACCAAAATAATCCAAATAATCCAAAATTGTTAAATCTTAACTCCAATGTGGAAACTGTCACTTTGGATTTGGACACAAAAAGGGCCTTGTGAGGGACCGCAGCATTGTGGAGATAGTTAGAAACACGACAATGAAAAAAAAACCCAAGAAGTTATTGAGGCCCAAAGGCTGTGAGAGTTTCGGCAAAACTATGTGTATAGTAAAACAGAGCATGACCATGAAAAAAACCACTTTTGATGAAACATGCGGCACTTTTTAACAAGGTTTTGTCCTTTTGTTTGACACCGACATCGACAAGACACACACCTCTTCTAAAATTACGAACAAATTGCAATATTCAACCATTGAAAATCCACCTTGTGCTAAGTTTTCTGGGATTTATCGCTACAAAGTCAATCAAGTTATGAAGCAACCATCTATTGCTAACATTTTTATAAACCATGGAGATATAACAATGCTAATTCCTTCTATCAACATTCAAAAGCATTTTGAGTAGTACAAATATTGCGTTTGTTCGTCTTCTAATGTTTAGTTTACATATTTGTTATTCATGTCTAATTTTATGTTAAGCACATTTTATTTCTCATATAATTTTGATAGTATGCGATGCATGTTAATTACTTATATTTCTGAGGAAGTGGCTTCGTACTCTATAATATGTATACGTACTTACATGTATTAACATTTACATCTATATGTAAAAAATAGTGTATTTTATCCAAGTATGTTTTAGATGTGTTAACTGTATTGACTTAATATCTTCATGTATCTTTACGATAATAATGACGCAACACCCGATTGTACACAATCAACCAAAACGAAAACCGTGTCACAAAGTTTACGCAAACATCTCTATAACGCTACGTACCTATATGCCATATGTGAACGCGAAAACACTTGTGAACTGTTTGATTTCCTGAGAACTGTAGTCAATGACAAACTGTGATCATGTGCATAAAAAATAACATGAGAGTGAATATTATGGACTGTGGTTGGTTATGGACTGTAATGGATTATTACCGTGCATTTGAATGACAATTGATATTGAGATGTTGTAGTCTAAATGCATATACATGCATTTTGATATGTTTTTCAACATTGTCAAAATCATGTTACAATTTTTTTAATAGCAGTCATGTATTATTTTTTAATTTGGAGCACCAAATTTCTTCAGGCGAGGAAGTGATTAACATAGAGTGCAAAGGCAAACGTTAGGTAACTTATTGGTCAGTGTTGAGATATTGTCAACTTATTGATCTTTGTTTACAAATTGCGTATTCGAGCTGGTCACTATTGAAAGACTGTCAAATGTTACTTAATCTTGGAGTACAAATCTGAAGTCGAACCAAGCACTTAGGTAATGATTTAATACATCAAATATTTCATGAACGTGAACAGTGTTTGAGTAAAGATAGGATGTTGAATTTGATCAAGTTTATTATCTTAGAACAATTCTGAAATTGAAGTTATGAAATAAGAAATTAGAAATAAGGCAACGGGTTAGTTTTAATTAAGATTACGAAACACTGCTCATAGCAGACCAAACCTGGACAAGTCACGTGGGTACCAGAAAAGTTAACAAATTGTGGGAACGTCATTGAAACCGGTTATGTTGTATAAAATGGCCAAGCATGCCCTGGCAACCTCAGTTGCGGTTTCTTCGTATTAAAATTGTTAAACTATACAGCTTGTTTTCTTTTAAGTACGTATGTGTAGTTCTAATTATATTTAGTGTTAGCAATATTATTTGTAAGTAAACGCAACTGAACTGCAATATTAAGTAATTCGAAATGCACTTAATCATTTATTTATTTTATCAGGATGTTTTGTTAATTTGATTGAATTATAGATGTTTGTAAATTTTTGTTCTGTTATCATACGAGTTGCAGTTTCCTCATATTAAAGTTATAAAACTATACAACTTGTTTTCTGTTAAGGCTAATATATCTTTGACGCAGAAGCCGAAGACAAGAGGCCAGATCCTTACCCACACAAGCCAAGCGGCCCCATGATCATTAAGATCTACCGCAATACAAAAACAAACTTCTTTTTCTTCAATTAGTGCAGGGGAATAGCTTAGTATAACATGCGTTTTTGTATAATATGCATCAAATCTTAGTTTGAAAAATATGTAATGTTCGTTATTTTACAACTAATCAATTGTTTGTCTATATATTTTTGTACATTGTAAAATCTTTATACATCACCATTTCCATACAATAGATCTTTAATAAATATTATCTTATAATCAAAAGAACAAAAGGTTGTGAGGCAACATCGCTTAAATGAACGACAGTTTTTGCATTAGAAATCTTCTTAAAATTGTTAAAAAAAAACTATTGTGCAAACACAGTACATCAATTATATGACATAATCAAATACACAATTTCCAATATTGTAATAATAGTAAGTTGTAGGGTAGTTGCTTGAAATGATTGTGAAACTGAATGCCTTAAATAAGCAGTAAAACTATAATCACTAAGTTTTTTTTTTCGAAAATACTAAATTGAAGTATTATTACACTAATGCCACATCTTAATCAGCCAGATGGTTAATTTATCCATTCCATGGTGACCATGCTTTTTCAAATTCTTCAATTTTTAATTTCTGAATATATACTAGCTGAAAAAAGAAACTGTGCATTATAAAATTTAGTAGCAAGACACTTTGGAGTTGATCGGAACACCATCCAGTCATTATGGAGACGTTTTCAACAATCTGGCAACACCAAGGATTGACCGCGCTCTGGGCGACCTCGTGTGACGTCACGTCAACAGGACAACCACATTAGACTTGTGCATCTGAGAAATCAATCGTTTCCAGACAGCAAGTTTGACTGCATGTAGCATTCCAGGGCTTCAATCAATTAGTCCAAGAACTGTGCGTAATCGTCTGCGCGAGCAAAACATCAGACCAAGACGTCCGGCGGTGCGCCCAGTACTGCTTCAACGTCATCGTATCGCCAGACTAGCGTGGTGCACACGACATCTGCGATTCAGAATACAGGACTGGACCAATATTCTGTTCACTGATGAATCCAGATTTCATTTGGATAGCAGTGACGGCCGTTGTAGGGTGTATCGTCGCGTTGGGGAGCGTTACCAGGACGCTTGTGTTGTGCAACGTCGACAATTTGGTGGAGGTAGCGTTATGGTGTGGGGTGGAATATCAGCACGTTGAAGGACCCCTCTACAAATTGTCAATGGAAATCTCACCGGCGTACGCTATCGAAATGAAATTATTCAGTGTCATGTGATACCCTTCATACAGCGACATCAAAATCACATCACTCTCCAGCAAGACAACGCAAGGCCACACGTTGCGCGTGTAGTCAGGGACTTGTTTGTTCAACAGAATGTCGATGTCTTGCCTTGGCCAGCTGTTTTCCCCGATTTGTCGCCAATCGAGCACGTCTGGGATGAAATGGAAAGACGTTTACGCCGTTTACCGAATCAGCTAGTGACACTGGCTGATTTAGGCCAGGCTTTAACCAACATCTGGAACAACATCCCTCAAGCATATCTGAACACTTTTGTGGCATCAATGAAGCGTCGTTGTCAAGCATGCATGAACGTAAATGGTGGTCACACGCGTTATTAATTTTGTTAATTCAATTTCAAATAACAGTGACTTTCGAGTGTGCTGAAATTGACGTTATTCGACGTTGACATTAATGTGTTATGAGATGTTGTTACGAATATATGTGTTAACAGTATTACAAAAAATGAAATTTGTTCATTGTAATTTTTAAATGTTTTTTCATATATTAAATAATGCATGGTTTCTTTTTTCCGCTAGTATATATATATATATATATATATACATATAGACTTTCAAATTTTATATCTATGATTTAATATGACGTTTTTGCACTGAAATTGCAGTTTTCCCTGTAGTGCTATTTGTCACCAGTTTTTCTAACCAAAGAGAATATTAACATTAAATAGTGTTTTAAATATGTGCAATGATCAGATAGAATATGGTGATTTAAACAAAAAACCTATATAAAGCTGCGTAATTTTTTATGACCTATTTGCTCTTAAAACTCGTTTTTTCCCTAAAAGAACAAATTTGGTTTGAAATAAAATCGTAAATATTTTTTTTCATAAATTCAAAGCATTTTGTTTTGATTTGTCCCCAGTATGTTATTTATATAATAAAACATGTAGGTCAGTGATGTCAATTTTTAAATAGAGGGCTTTAAAGTACAATTCTTGTAAAATTTTGCCAAAAGATTTTCAGACTTTCGATTTTTTCGCACGCTGACGTCAATAAAATCCTTTAATATCGATTTCTAGATGTGAAACGGGGCCTAGAGAACAAATTTCAAACGATTTACTAGTTCAAAGTTTGTTTTTCATAAAAACAAATTATATAGTTTTGTGTTTATAAACTTTCAAAGAATGCATAATTTAATCATTTTTCTTTAAAAATAACCTCCCGCACGAAAATATAGTTCCCGATAAAACTTCCTATTTATTTATTTTGGAATAATTTTCTTTTGAAGATTGTGTAATATATAGATTATTACATGGCAATTTTTATATTTCTCCCTTCCCTGCCCGAAC
>WFKH01011925.1:2133907-2163029 GCA_016163765.1 Magallana hongkongensis | reverse complement strand
GCACGGATAAATTTGGTGCGCGGTAGTTGATCGAAGAAAGTGTCACCGGAGCGTAAACTGGTAGAAAATGCGTGAAAACTTCTGAAATTGCTGCAGATGTTTAAAATTCGCAGGTATTTCTAAAAAGTAGGATCCTTTCCAGATCTATTGATACCTAGAGTGCAAGGATTAACGTCCGAGAAAAATTAAAACGAGGCGACCGAAATCGAGAGGTAGCAATTTTTTCGAGTTTTGATTCCTCCCTTGTGTATTTTATAGTATAGAGGTGGTATATATAAAAGGTTGAAAAAACTTCGTGACGAGCCCCTGTGGGCTAGTGTTGCTAAGTTTGTGTTTCTTCTGTCCATTTTCAAAGGTAATTCCATTGACTGCAAATCAGTTTCATTTTGAATTTATACATCTATATGTTCTTTAATAACTTCCAAGTGAAAAAGATAGATAATTAAAAAAGAACCCGAGATTTATTCTTGGACCGAATTTTCTCGAATTAGTGAGACTATAGATTTAAGACTGTTTTAATATGCTATGATATTTAAAAGAAGTTTAAACATTATATGTAATCTTGTGATTGCATAAACCGTAAATTTATGCCTTAATTAGTGGATCATATAACATTGGTACAATAATATTATAACTGTTGACTTGTTTTTATTATACAGTTCAGTATTGATAAATATTTACAACCTGTCAGATTTTAAAGAGTTATATACAATAAGCAGGACAATACTTATGTTGAATTAGTTGTAACTTTAAAACATAATTTACATAGTTTTCATAACATATTTTTAGGCACATTAAAGGATGACAGAGCATACCTCTGATGCTGTCACTTGTCATTTGAAAAAAAAGAAGGCATTTTTGGAAGACAATACCAACATCAGTGGATTATTATTCAATGCAAGAGAAAATCTAGAGTCATTGAACTAATGCAAACATGAATAAATCAGTCTCGAGTAACTTATCATTGAGAATCTGATTTATGTGCTTGGATTGGTTTAGTTAACATCACCTCATACTGTCTGCTCTGTGAGTACTGGTATTTTAATAGATAGGTAAAATATTATAGTAATTTTATATTATAAACAAATGGGATAAAATACCCCATGCATATGTGGGATAATAAATCCCATGACATCTATTTTATGGGATTAAAAACCCTAAACTGTTATTTAAGAAAAAAGTGGGTTTTTAAACCCCACTTTATTTCCATGGGGTTTTCTGCCCCATGGGGTTTATTGCAAAACCCCATGGGGTTTGCATGGGGTTTTCTGTGGGGTATTTTTTCCAAGCTAAAATCCCATGGGGTTGGAACTTTTAAGTTCAAATATCTAAAAAACTATCTAAAAATGTTTCAATTTTTTTTCCACAAATTTATTTAGAATAAAAAACCCCACCATTTGTTACTAAATTTTGGTCGATAGTATGAATGGAAAGGGGTGCGCAACGCCGGAAAAATGTCCATTCCGAAGTTGTCTGTCCCAGTGTTCTATCCTATCCTGCATCCTGTAGCCAATCAGATTCAAGTATAAATTTCGGAGTGATTTTGCGAAACGAAAATTAACGTAACAATGCATGAACAATGTCAATTTAATTTGTTTTACTAGTTAAAACACTAAAGAATGATTGTAAATGTATTATGTTAGCAAAACGGTGCAGAACATTGATGTGCGCTATTTGTCAATTCGTACGTAAGTATAGAATTTCCGTGCAAATTCGATGTTACACAATAATAAACATAATACATTTCTTTACTTCATTTAAAGTCTACAAAATGTTTAAACTCAATTGAATTTTTAGACAAAAAATTCGGCATATAAATAGATAATCATCTAACCAAGAAACCAGGCATTGTTTGTGTGTACTTTTCACGTGTCATATAATTTCTTCGATGCCCGATCACTGTGGGACGTTTATTTCTGTCCGATATTAAACTGAACAGATCAAATTAATAAATGTACGCTTACTATAAATGCGCAGGAATATAATTTTTTAAGATAACTTCCAATGATTTAACTACAGATGCGATCTGTTAAATGGTTCCTTAAGAAATTGTAATTTCCAGATCAGGTTTACATTTATCGCCGAACTAATCGGCCGATCACCGATAATTTCACTCGATTATCATGTGATACGGAACATAATTTTAAAAAAAATGTGTTTAAACAATAGTTCAATAATTATATCGAAGTTATTAATCTGTTTTTAATACATAAATCTTATAAAAACAATAACATAATCGCTTACCTGTTTGTTTACGTTAATGTGTACAATCCGCGTACGATTTAATTTTACCGTTGCACAGGTAAATTAGTTAGCTCGTTCTGAAAACTGTCGGTTCTATATTTCATTAAGTCATTTTAAATACTAAATTAGTCGTTAAAATTATTTGTTTCTCATATTTCGTTTTATTTAACTTTTATTCCTATATTTGGATGGCATGGGATAGGATAGGGTAGGATATGAAAGAGCTTATTTGCAGGATGGGATGCAGGATACAGGATATAGGATAGGATATGATTGTTTTGTCAACTTTCACGATAGCAGCACTGTAAACGTAATATATAGACTTTTCACATCTGCGTATCCATAATTATGAAATCTCTCTCTCTCTCTCTCTCTCTCGTTCTCTCTCTATCTCTCTGTTGTTATAAATAATTTATTTAGACCAAATATCTTATTCGTGCGAACAAATAATAATTCGTCCGAACAGAGAACTTATTTGTCCGAATATATAGCAAATTCGTCCGAAGAAATCCTAATACGTCCGAACAAATAACTTATTCGTCCGACCAAATAGCTAATTCGTCCGAACAAATCCTAATTCGTCCGAACAAATCCCATTTCGTCCGAACAAATAACTTATTTGTCCAAACAAATCTTCATTCGTCCGAACAAATAACTTATTCGTCCGAAGAAATAGCTAATTCGTCCGAACAAATCTTAATTCGTCCGAACAATAGCTAATTCGTCAAAACAAATAACTTAATCGTTCGAACAAATCCGAATTTATTTGTCCGAACAAATAAGAATTATTTATTTTTTCATCTGGCCCTATATATATAAAAAAACGATATACTTGAAAATGCTATGCAAGATAGAGGGATAATTGTTGATATGCAATATTGTGATAGATGCGACTAGAAGTCATTTATCTATCATGAATCATAAATATCATTTTTTTTTTTCAAAAATATTTTGGTAACACATGTTGACCATAAAAAGTTTATACAAGAGCTTTTAACCACAAGGGGCTGCCCCCTCATATTAGGGGCCAAGAAGGGTATAATGTCTTTCATCAATAGCTGAGAAATATTTTGTAATGTATTATAGGAGCAAAATGTCCATCTTAGAGTTATTGCCCCATATAATATAACGATTTTCTCATGTATTAATTACATAGGGGTATTTTAGGGGCTTTAAGTGCAAATGTTTGATCCTTTTTATCTCAAAACAGAGAAATATTTTAAAAAGCAATATAGTAAAAATATGCTTAGAATGATATGCATAACAATATGCAACTATCACAATTTCGTAAAAGGCCCCGAGAAGAAGATATCGCGTCGGCCCCTAAAACGTTCTTTCCCAGGGGACCTATTAAAGATTTATTTAATTCAGATTTTATATTTAGGAAAAAATCCAAAGTGAAAAGGACACGCGGGTGATTTTTCTTAGTAACTGTATTTATCGTCGAAATACTTTTCTACAAATAATAATAATAATAATAAACAAAACAAAAAACAAAACAAAAAAAAAAAAAAAAAAACAAACAAACAAACAAGCAAAGAAAAAAAAACCCCAAACAAAACGGCCATATTTAATCCCTATACATGTAAGATACATTGAGACATTTTTACAGTAATGACTTTCAACTAACTTTAACTTGAGTTAGAGTAACTAAAGATATTTAAAAAATGAATAAATACCATGAAAATTAAATTAGAATTTTAGTATAGACCATTCCCCAAAATGTTTAAATGACCACTTTTTCAGATAAACGTACATGTAATGTGAAAAAAAAACTCTGGAGAGAGGAAATAATTTGTAAAAAATTCTGATATAGATTTTTTATCCAAATTAAAATACGAAACTGATATGATAAGTTTGAATTAACATCAATAAATTTAACTATGACATCGACTTCGTTTTTACGGTGAAGCATGCCAAAGTGCGATGTATCGTTATTTTTCATGAAAAGTACCATGCAAACTCCAAGAAAAAGGTATATGTACATCATTTTGAGGTTGATTTCACCTAACACCAACTAGAGTGTGCTGCACATCTGTATGATACAGTCTTCAATACTTAATCATTGGCATGGTTTAACTATATTTCAATATAGTATATATTTTGAATGCGGATTATGAATGATCGTTTACTGGCAGAAACTCTGTTAACAAATATATGTATGATCTTTTTAAACAAATTCAGCTAACAAAAAAAAATCACTACAAAAGTTCTGACTTCCCTTTCAGAATTTTATTAAAAACAAATGTTCAAATGCGAATTTAAACATGTCACATTGTAGCACAATCAGTTTCTACACGTACTATATAAGGCGTGTATTGATGACGAAGAACAGCTATATAAGGTATTTTTGTATTAACTGTTATTGACGACGTAATTTTGAGAATTTAAGGTTCATAACAATGAGAACAATTACTTCCTTTATGTGCGCAATATATATGCTTAAAGCGAATAAGACCTGTCGTACTTAATTATGTCGTTCTGGACTATTTTTACTATTAACACAGCATCTTATACAACATATTTATACTATCTAAACCATCTGCTTTATTGTTTCCATTTCAAAGTGAATTATATATGAATAATAGATACTTGAGTTTTTGTTTTGTTTTATATCAATGGTGAAATCATTTGAACTCGAATAGTTAAAAAAAGGAAATTTTGACTTTGTGACATATAGAGGAAATTAGATTATAGCAGTTCCGACGAAAGGCAACCGAGTATTTTCAACAGCGGTTTAATTGTTCTGCTGTTGTTTAAACAAAATCATTCTTTTGTTGATGAACCATTTAAGTCAGAGGCTGATAAAATGGTTTTCTTGATATTCATTTTATGTTTTTGCGCAAACGGCAACAAAATTCCAGAATGCATAGGGTGAGTAATATTTAACATCTCGAAAAGATAAGCGTTATGTATACAGCTAGTTACACGTGCAATGTATACCTCGTCACTAACGGACGTTTCAACTTAAAATGTCCTGCATTAGGTTCTTCAGCGGCAATAATCTATTTTTTAACTTTAAGAAACAAATTAATATTAATATAATTAATATGTGTTATTTCATGGACACATTTATATCAAATGTAGACCAAAGTAACTAAAAGTTGATATATACATGTAATTTGATATTGAAAGTCAAATGATAATTGTAATGTCAATATATATTTTTTTATTTAAAAAAATCAATATTTTAATGCTATTACGTTTACTTTGATGAAAGGAACTTAAAGTCCTGCTGTGATGGGTACATCTGGAACTCAAAAACAAATGCTTGCGAAGGTATGCATTTTGCTTGTTTGTGTGTTGGATATGTTTGTGTTTTGTGTTTGTTATTTAGTTTGTTTTTTTTTTTGGGTGGGTGGGTGGCTGGGGTTGGGGTCGGGTTGAAGAGGATAAAAAAATTCATTAAAATGCTTAACATGGTCGAGTAAAAACAGATTCTGATTTTTTTTACTTTATATAACTTTCAGCATGTCTGCCAGGTTATAGTGGACTAAATTGTACTAAGAAATGTCCATTTCCTACGTATGGACTTAGATGTCAAAAGTTATGTAACTGTATTAGAGACCAGTGTGATGTGTCTACAGGATGTACTTTACTTTTTGATGGTATACTATTTTTTTATTTTTTTTACCAAATGTGTACTGATTATTCATTGATTATAACATTGACCTTCTTAATACCAGAATTGTCAAATAAAAAATTGTCCAAAATTGTACAATTTTAAACTGGTATAAAACATTGCTTTATTTAAAGAAAACACGACTCCAACAATGGTTACCCATGGATTGAGCTTACTGAATGAAAACATCACAATGTTGGTTTCAAAGACCCTTATACCATCGAATTGCACAAGAACGAAATCATCGACAGAAAGTAAAACTATTCTTGTTATAATAAAAATAGTAGGTGTTGTGGGAGCAGCTTTAGTCTTAGCAAATAGTTTTCTGTGGGTATATGAGCACAAAGAACGAAAGAAGGCAATTACAACTAATTAAAATTGTTTCAGAAATGATATAATTACATGCCTGTTTTCAAATCATTAGAGGAACTGTTGTTGTTTCAAGTGTTTAATACTTAGATAATTGTACAAAACAGAACTTTTACCAGCTATGATTTTCAACAAAACAACATTAGATTTGAAAAGGAAGGAAGTGTCCTTTATTGGCTAATGATCGTTTGTTCCACACAAAAGAAATCAATTAGTAACACAGCTTGACACATGAATAATGGTGGTATTTATGTTTTTGTAAAACAAACGTTCAATGCAAGAGATGTTGTTACAATTACGTAATATTGTAAATAAATATAAATATTGTTTAACATTCTTTTAGGTCTTGTATTTTGAATCTACTTTGTATGTTTTTGATTTGCAAACAAATTTGTTTTTCGTGTTCAAACGACACGATATACTTTTAGATTATGTGTTTCAGTACACGGGGCTTAATTTACATTTGCAAATATTCTTTACATAAACCTAAAAAAAAGCGAAAACGTTTAATTTTGTGTGAACTTTTTTATGACGTCACACTTATTATACCAAGCGCTTATCATTTGACGTTTGCAATATTGTTAACGTAAAACATTGTTATATTAATGAATCTGAAAGATTAGTCATTCTCAAACGTAAATATAAGTAATAAACAGCAATGTACGTGATCAAATCTTCTGAGCAGCCTTTTTGTGCTTCACAGTATTTGATCACGTGACAAACCTATTTCATATCCCAGTGAACTTTTTAACTTGCTGTTTATTTCTTAAATGAACACGACACAGAAACCTGATACACATGGCTAACCATGAAATTACTTGAGTTGTCTTGGTACATGTATTTAAATGTCATAGGAAACAATATCTGGAATAAATTTTGTTATGGCTGATAATAAATTTGTTTTCTATAACTTAAAATTATTATATAAGCATTATGATAAAATTCGCAAGGTAGCAATAGCACTACTGCCCATCGAGAATTAGTTTCGCGCAAAAGAACCATTTAAGCATTGAATGCTTATTTTTAGATGTTGTCGGTCTGCATGATATGCACGATAATTTGTCTGCATGACCTGGTGTGTTATAGGACCGACGATATGATGTTGCACTTCGACGTTTGTGACGTCTTAATAAAACTCATCATAAAACCTAAATGTTTTCATAGGAAATGGAACGTCGCAAATTTCAAATGCGATACCAATTTTCGTTGATGACGTCAGTAGAGACCACTTTGACACAATATAGTGGGCTGCTTATCCAATCGACCGTGGCGTTATATATCTAGTTTGGTTGATGTATGCATCAAAATGGTTCAGTGTGTGGTTCAGTGTGTGGCTTAACGGCAATATAAGAAGTGATCGGGGTGTATCGATGTACAAAGGATCCAAAATTCAGAAAGAGGTGGGTGTGAAAACTACGCAGAGACTGTTTCGCTATTACCGTGCCAAATATTTCACGCTTGATCAGTTTAAAACACACCCCGCTTTAGCTAAAAAAAGGGGCCTATAAGGAGCTGGACCTTCGACCAGATGCCATACCAACTCTGTCTGAGATACCAGTAAAGTCCGAGAAAAAAACGAGATCTCAACAGCCTTCAAGCGGAGGACGATAGAGGTACGTTGTCAATCACATAAATTCATTATATGCGTTGTAGGTAATATTCGTTCATCTAATTCTAAAATGTGAATTCATTGAAAATAATTTTAATTTTGAGATGCATTACAATAAGCGTTTTATAACAATGGACAATTAAATTCAGTAGGTGCGTTTCGGTATCGATCTGCTGTCAAACATGTACTCGGTGCACATTCATGTATACAATACGAAATGGTAACTGTTTTATAGTCAATGTTTCTTTATTTCATTGTACTTATGAAGAACTTTGCATTTATTTATATACATTAAAAAAAGTAGAAATCGAATATTTACATAAATATTTTTACAGGAACATCAAAATGTCAGGATTCAAGCCACTCCCGAGACTATAGAAACAGGGTTTCAGGTGGATATAGCCCTACTTTCTTTAAATCACTCGGCCATGACTTTTGACAATGATGACATGTGTTCAGATTCTGAGTTTTCAAACATGAAAGAATCAGTTATTGAGTGGAGACTTTCTGATCAAGACAGTGATGATATGATGGCGATCATACACCGGAGACCAAGAATGACTTGAGTGGAGAAACCAAGTTAATTATGTATAGTTCTGGAACATCTCCTTCACACTCATTGCGTCAACTGTGGTACATGTATCAATGTTCACAAGGCTGATTTTACATGGAGCATTCTAGGTATTAAATACTTACAAGAAATTAATAAATCTGGACTCTACATAGATTATATTAAAAAAAACTACATGAATATAAAAACCAATCCACTTAGCAGTAACAGTATTGTAAAAAAAATGCATGTACTGTACATGTATATGTATGTATTCGTTTTAGGCACGGCTGTCAGTCCACATGCAAGAAGTGTAGCATCTAATGGGAGTGGAAGCAGTCCTGTCAAGGCTATCAACTTCCTGAATTTTGCAGGCATCAAATGTTTTAGTTATAGAACATGCAACGCCCTTCAACAACTCTACCTGGTTCCAGCAACTAAGTTTACATCTCTGATCTGATGGATGCTGAGGAGAGGCTGTGGTCTGTGAATGACAGTTACGTTAAAGCCAGGAAAGCTCTCAATCTACAAACACCACGTCTGTTACAAAGCACACCGAAGCCACCTGCGCATGTGACCATCAAAAAGCATATCACCCGTTTCATTGATAATTGACATTGAAAGGTGTTTTAATTATTTGTAATCTAAAGAGTAATTTCAGAATATTATTCAATGCACTCTTTATATGTGTCATAATCCCTCAGCTAATTAATTACAATAATAACAAGATGCCATATTTCAGCTAGACTTAGTTTTATTGTGTTATTTATCAGTTTTCCACAGGGTAGCAAAGTCCACAATACTGTTGACTGGGAAACAGTTTTCAGATAGCCGTCACAACGCATGCTCGCAGCATCTTCCTGTTGTGCCGTCCATGACGTCCTCAAATAAACCTGAGAACCGGCGATACGCAAGGTGTCGATATAGCCTGATAATGAAATGCGCAACTTTTAATCCAACGTTAAAATAAATTATTGATGAGGGAGGTTATTTCCGTAAGAAATGTGTTTCATTGTCTTGTGTTTGTTTACTTTCTTTGTGCATGTTACAAGAGCTTACTCATGAATTGGTTCATCGTCCCCTAAAGGTCCAATGTCTTGAATGTACTCATAATAAGACAATACCAAGACATGATGGTTCAGACAGTTAACAATAAAACTTTCATGCAGGGTGATGCACTGTAATTTCTCTTAATGTAATTTCCTGGCAACATATCAGGTATTCCAAGACAGCATTTGCACTCTTTGGATGTTTCCATAATGAACCAGTTGTCACAGCTACACATAAATAAGTTAACAAGTCGCACATTCAAATAAATTTATAGTAGATTTCAAAGGTAAAATCTTTTTCATTAGTACATTTATTTATACTGGAGTTTTAGCAGACAAGAAAGGAATGTGTATAGTTCTTCTGAAATACAGTACTGCTGCACACTCATGACCCCCTCTATTTCTAGATCCGGGCATGTAGTACATATTTTTTTTTGTCATCATAAAAACGTATACAATTATATAAACATATATTTATGTCATTAAAATTTGACCAATCTGTAGTGTATAACTGAAAAATCGACTGATGGACTCGGGAGAAAGAATTACGATCTTTATTTTTATATATTACAAAGGAGTTGTAAATTACATGAAAAAAGATGTATTTCGTTTTTTCATCTATTGAGAAGTCAAAGTACTTGCCGATTAATGCGCTTATCACCGTTTTGTCTTTGCCTCCACATTGAAAAACGATGCAATGAGCTTAAAAATTAGCTACATAATACCTGCTTCCTATATGCAACGTATGTGGTTTTAAACTAATAAGGATATGATAATTTATCATTTTTTGTATATCTTTAACGTCTTTTTTCTTAGCTATCTCGTTGGAAGCCAGTGATTCATGTTCGATATCGAGATTTACAATACAGAGAGTTGAAAACTGTCCTGACAGCAAGGATAAATGGAAGGAGTGTTACGAGAAATTTTGATGCGTTTTCGGTTGTTTTTCTGTAATTGATAAGTGAGTCGATATAAGGTAATGATGTTTATTCCTCAAAGATCCAGCATAAAGTGAATTATAAACAAATGATAAAAATGATGACAAATAAAACAGAGTAATAAACAATGAGTCTTTACAAAATATGTATAGAGATGCAACATAAAAAGGACCACAATAAAAATGAGTCTTTGCATACTCTAATACAGTTGTAACATATACACATATGCTAAGTTAATATTGACCACATTAAATCTGTGTTTTATAAGTTCATATATCTATATCATATGATTATAAATTAAAACTAAAATATATGAGGGGAAAATTAACTAAAATGGAGATATCGTTTGGCTATGACGAAGACCATAATTATTGAAAAGTCAACTGTATATATTTACATGTAGTAGTAAGCTACAAACCTATTCTTAGCGCGAGTACACGTGTACTCGGCTATGATGACGAGCCGAATTCGGCCGAATAAAAATATAAAGTGATTTAAAATCAAATATAGATCTTAAGTTCAAATAAAAGAAAGCGTAGGTAAAATAAAACATGCTAGACACTTACATTATAATTTAAGAACAATCGATTGGAATTATTTAATGAAACGCGCATACTCTTAGTGAAAGAGATTTGTAAAACCCGCATTTCCTCTTGGGCGGAAGTGTAAACAATGATTAAATTTAGAACCAATCACGTGGTAATTCCGGGAGACGCGTTAACAATAATCAGAGTGAAAAGCGGGGAATAGTAATAATTGATAAGTAAGAAAATCAAAAATAAATCAAATAACGAAACATTAAGAACAGATGGAAAAATGATTATGAATATAAAATGATTAAGAAAATAAACAAACAAGTAAATATTTCTGACTAACAATAATTTCATATCATAGCATGTAATATACATGTATATAAATGTAATTTCACGACATTATAAAATTCAATGACAGGACAAATTGAATACTTTACCCTTTAAAAAGATAAATAGTTATAATAAAAATGCATATAATAATGTATATAAAATAATGTCCTACCTGTAATTGATAAGTGAGTCGATATAAGGTAATGATGTTTATTCCTCAAAGATCCAGTATAAAGTGACGCGCTGGGATCTTGGGACAAAAATCGACTTGGTCCAGGTGAGGTACATTATAGCTTAATTACTTATCATATCAATAAAAATAAGAAAGGATTCCCTTGCGAGGGCCTCTTGACAAAAAGATAGGTATAGCGTGGGTACAGACAAAGGGTCTTAATCCGATGGCCTGACACTAATTGAGTAGATCAAACATCAAAAGAAATTTCTAATTGAAAAGTGATTTGTTACGTAAAATTTGTTTGACCTTAACTAGATAGATATTTCGCTCATCGCCGTGATAAGTGTGAATATTTACGAAACAGATTATCAAGTGATAGAAAATATTTCCTTGCGGCGGAATAGGTTTTATAGTGACAAAAGATCTTAGTTACTTTTTGAGCATTTTGTTCAAGAAATAGTTTGAAACACAATTACAATAATAAAGATACAATATGTAGAAAATAGGAAAAATTTCTATATTAAAATATTTCTGATTAGGGGTCAAATGTACCTTATGATAGGAGGCTGCTGCAAGGAAAAAATGTGAAGATTACGCTATTTTTTGTAGTGAACCTGAGAGGCTCAAGTACCATTGTGTCATCAGCTCATTAATCAACGAAACACTAGAAGTGTGCGCCTATACACAAAACATAGTGTTAGGTACGTAGTAGTTTTTTCAAATAGAACCAAAAGCAATGTATAGACACGGTCTTGATAAAAACTAAACCCGAATCGAAGATTTAACTGAGCTTTGCTCATCACTTGCTGTACGTTGCCTGTCCGTCTCTATGTAATTTTGTGTATAAATAGTTGGCCAAAATTCGACCCAAAAAAAAAAATAAAAAAAGAATTGGACTCTTAATCACATACATAAGGAATTATTCCTTTCAAAAAGGAGGTAATGACGAGACGGTGAAAAAAGTACAGTGGATAACCTAACACATACACATTTAAAAACTTTTGTACCGGAAATAAAGCGTAGATTATATTTTTTCAAACAACAAGTATGGTCAACCAAGTTACTATACAAACCACACGAATTTAAAGTGTTCACTATAGATTTACCGGTATTATGTAGAAGGAAAAAAAATCTTTTAAAACTTCCTCTCAAGAACTTTAATTTTACAGTATGTGATATTTTATGCAATCATTTTGCAACGCTGAAATGTTTAATGCGTAACCTAGGGACGAATACTATGGTCCGAAGAAGAGCACTGTGAGGCTATCGGCTGAAAAAATACTTTGTAAGAGAAATTAATCATGATAATAAAAGAAAAAGATAACAGTCCAAATTATACTGACTCTATTTTCACTGAACTCACATCGGAAATAATTGATGGTGTTAATATAATTCAACAAACACTTGATACCTAGATACGAAAACTGATGAATATCGCAATTCATGACTGAGGTCTATTTTTTAATGGTGGCATTTAATTTCTTCATTTTCTTATAAGAGCGTATAAACTGACTCCGTACTCAACTATATTGTCTCCCACACCCTGTCGTTTAAAACGGTTCACTCTTTTTTTAAAGCACCTATCCTGGCCAGCATGCCCACTTGGCCATCTGTATGTCTTAGTTTTCCGCTTTCTGATGTTTATTCTTTAACATCGCTAAAATAACCTTTAATACATATACATGTATAAGCCTTAAGAAAACACGATGTCTAAACCGTCCAATCATAAATGTTTTTTCTGTATACATTCACAGGTCACTGCACAGACTACAGCATAAGCGGGAATTTGATAAAGCAGAACCGGCGAACCAATTGCAAAGCATTTGAGTCAAAACCTTGTCCATTGTTTTACTTTTCAACAGAAGCTTCCAAATGTAGGTTTTAGCACATTACAAAACTGTAAAAAGAAATCAAAATACATTCATTTCCTGTACATGTAAATCAACTTTTATTTGTATTCACTAACTTTTCGCGAAACCCTTATCATAGCAAATACATGTCAATCAGCTTATTATAATTTCTCATTGATTAATTCCTAGTTCTCTGATTGGCTCATATCAAACTATCTAGAACAAATAGAACATTATATTCACCTGCACTTGACCTAAGAGGTCAATATAACAGTCATTTGACTTTCTCTACATTGGACTAAAAATAGATCGTTCAATGAAATATTGCGTTTATCAATTTGTTCGGCTATGGCTTCAGACTAAAATCTCCGCTTGATAACACCCATTTTGATATTTTTGTATCAATTCGTCGCTAGATCAAATAATGAAATAATTATTGCTGTTTTTTCGATCAATAAGATGATTTAGCTACCCTCAAATTACAATATTCACCTCGCTTCCGGCTCGGTGAATATTTTACTTCTCGGGTAGCTAAATCATCATATTGACCTCAAAAACAGCAATAATTGTATTTTATAAGCGGTAAACCGTAAAATAAAGTCGTAGGGAATAAAAGTTGGTTTACAGGTCGAAGTCTGAAGCCATTCCATGCAATTCTGCCTCCACATTTACCACTGACACATCCGTGTTATGTTCGGAAACACCAAATTTTGCAAAAATTGTGTTAAATAGGTTACCTTTTGTTTGCTACAGTTTAATTTTATCCATTTTGATAAAAAAAAATAATAGCAAACAAAGACAGAATATATTATCTGCCAGGGAAAGTATAATTGCAAAAAAACAGCGAAAAAATTAAATCCGCACTAAAAGTGCCGACCATTCTAGTACGGTACGATACTATTAGCAGTGCGTTTAATGCTTATTGACAAACATTTTACTTCCTTGATAATATAAATTAGAACAGTATATAATCTAAATGACAGAGAGAGAGAGAGAGAAAAAGAAAACTTATCAGATTCTCAATTTACAGCGTCAATAGTAGCTGCCGATTTGTTTATTTATACCTCGAGAAATAACGATATTGGACCTATAAAAAAAATTCTAAATGTCGGCAAATCAACTATTTAAAAGATATCTGTAAATCGAAGCTGTTTAATAAAGACCATTTTTTCTAAAATAACAAAAAAGGATAAAAATTATCTTGTGAGAAATTTGCAGTGGGTACTCAATTTCTACACGCCGACCAGTCATCATTCGCCAATATCCCAGACGGTACTGGTTCTTAGTCTTACTAGTTTATATTAAAATATATACATGAATATACAGGTAATTAAATCCCTTTTAAGCGTTTTATTTTGCTGGACTTCTTAACTATTGCAAAGTATAGATTCCTTACCAAAACAAAAGTCGGCATGCACAAAACATTTTTGCTCTCTAAATCCATTCTCCGTTACGGCATAGTACAGATGTTATTCGCATCATTCGCCCCATTTGTAAATGTTCCTTCTCTCCTTAAAAACAAATTTATCTTTATTTACACACTTAAGGAAGTATGGGACTCACGATTTTGAATCTACCGCGCAACTCCGAATGACGTAAACCAAGTCGCGGTCGTTAAACCTGTTGGTTCAATTCTAAGGTATTAAAGAATAAAATTTATTGTGGAAAGGATTTCATAGTTTCTTTTTAAAATAAAACGTGAACATAAATGATAATAAAAGTTAATTTAACCCAAAAATCTTATTTTACGACATAAATATTGCTTCGGTTTTCGGCAATGTGGAGGAAACGTGGATTTGATTTTGAACGCGGAAAAGACATAAAGGTTGCTAAAGCTCAGAAAAAGGATGGTCTAATGCGAAAGTGGATGCTCTCTTGGGCAGACCAATCACACATTTGATATTACAGCTGAATAATTCTCATCACAGATGGAGGAAGATGACTCGACGCCAGCAAAATCGATCTGTCCAGGTTTGACCTACATTCATTGATAGATTAAAAGTATTTGGTAATCTCAGCGAGGTTAAGTTCGTCGAGACTGGAAATTTTTGACAGACGTCTCTTCAATTTTTCAGTCTCGGTGAATCTTTCTGAGATTAGAGTAAAAGTAAAATTGGTATGGGCATCATCGAATTTTTCTTAATTATGTTTGCATGTATTGGTCTCTCAGCAGCTCATAAATATGTAAGATACCTATATATACCTATATAAGTAGGCATCATACATATTCGTGAGTAAAGCCCGAAGCACCTGAGGTGTAATTTTATAATAAAAAAAATATTAATATTGATGTATACAAGTTTTTGACAGTATGGTTCAATACACATATCAGAACTCGGTAGAATTCTTAAAGTGGCACGGTGACTCAAAATAGATGTTTTACTTTTTGATTATGACAACGGAAATAAGAAGAGTTATTCGAAATTTCATCTTACGGAAGGTTTCACGCATAATAAGTCATCACTTATCAATTTACAGGTCATTAAAACTCATCCGGAAATTGCACATGTAAACAAACCGAGTTGTGTTGGACATTGGTTTAGTGTCACGTGATTGCGATTTCTGTCTAAAAATAGTTACAGTGGGATTGACACACAGAAAAAAGAATTTGAATTTGAAGCTATTCGATGTCTGTGGTAAGAAATATGCATTAATAGAGAATGCATCTTGATAAATATATAGTTCTTGAAGACATCGTGTTTCAATGAGAGGCTTCTGGCTCATGATGTATGCCACGCTGCAGTATTTACATTCCCCTGCGCTTGCGTGGCTATGAAGCGGAAGAAAAACTCAATATTTTCGTGTTGGCCCAACGCTTAATTCTATTTTTCTCTTTTTAATTTGATTTATTTACTTTTGAACACCGTAATTTTTCAAAAGTTCATCTTTTAATATGATATTTAAAATATGTGGAAATCGTGTAAAAATTCGATATTTGCTAAATCATGGGTTTGTGCGTCACCATGTCTCTTTAATGTCTCTCATTATTAATAGTTATAATTCTAAAATATATCAGAATTTGTATCATGTCGTCACATGTTTCAGATAATCAGATGTTTCCAGTAGTCGATTTTCAACGCATGAGTTCATTCCAAAATGATGTTATACCACACATACGAAATCTCCTGCCGTCTCTATGCATAGCCATTAGTCGAATTATGTGACATCCAGAAAAATATATTTTAGCTACAAGTAGAAACTGCATATGATGACGACTAACTTTGATTTTGTATCAGTAATTTCTGATGCTATGTCTGAGGGAGGTTAATAAAAATGATTCAGTTTAGATAAAAATTGTTAACTGACAGCCATTATGTGTGGCGTTATGTGTTAAACTATCGGAAACCCATGAGTGATGACGTCAGGAGATGTACATGTATTTTAAAATAGAAAGACAGATTGAACACTTTAGGTAATGATATTTGTTATGGTATACACATATTGACAGCAACATAAATTTCAAATAGGTGTGAAATAGGTGTCAAGTACAATTTTGTTTTTATTTAAAACTCAACCTCAGATGGTGTCTTTTTCAGTTAAAACAGTGTCCGGAACTTTGTGTGACTTTGAGTCTTTCACAATAATGCTCCCTCAAAATTTACTTTTCACAGCCCCATGCCCTTCTTCATGTGGAAAGATTTGCATGTACATATTCATGTAACTGATTGGAGAACAACTAATTCAAAAGTGAAGATTTTAGAAGTCAGTGTCTAATAATAACTATCCCTCTCCCAGTAAATAATTTTATGTTTGTTAAATCTGAGTTAACCTCTGTTTATGCCTTTATAATATCAAGTACATATGCATATATATTTTTTACTGAAAAACTTAGCAACCAATTTGTGTTCCTTTATAATATCAAGTACATATGCATATATTTTTTTACTGATCAACTTGGCAACCAATTGGTGTTCCAATTAATATTCTCTCATGGTGCAAAAATTCCTGATTATGTAACTTAATATTACAGATGTTGACCATGAAGAAGTTGTCAAAATGTCTGATTGTGGTTGGAGACAGTGGAGGAGTATGGTGGAATTAGGGATGTAAGCAGATATGCATTTAAGTGAGCTCAATGGTCGTGGCCATTTTTAGACTGTATTGATCTCCTAAGGAAGAAGAGCTATAAATAAAAATATGTTGGTTGGCAGAAGAGAGAGAGAGTGGGAAGTCATGACAATTTGTCAGGTATTTGATAAATTACATAAACTACGTTCGATTGGTATCTCTGTGATTGGTTTAATTTTCATGGATTTCAAGGGTATACTCTTTCATATCAACAAATTAAAACCCCCACAAAAAAACCCTCAAAAAACCACCAAAAATTCTTCATTAACTGTGCAAAATAATCCATGAAATTGCATCCCAATGAACCTTAAATGAATGATTACAATTCCCAAAAAATAGACCTCACAAAATTCAATTATTTTACAGTAGGGTAAAAGTTAACTGTTATTTTCCATATATTGTTGACTGAAATCTATACTCCCAGAGATTATCACTGTGCCATTTATTTTCATTGATTTTATTCTGTTTAATACTCTAAGCAGGAGTGTGCCAATTGAAAATCTGTCATTTATTTAAAAAGTTTGTTTATTTTATAAGTAAATTCTAAATTATGTAATTTTTTTAATGAATTTTTTGTTTGCTATCCTTAAGTAAAGGAATCTACAAGATAAAGAATAGTTATTCATTTATAATGAGAAATATTAACTAAAGGCTTATCTAGATTTAATCGAATCGGACAAAAAATGAATTGTAGCATTTTGAATAGAAATCGAACTAATTGAATAAACCCTGAATTGTCCCACCCCCAATCTTAATGAACCATAAATTGTACATCCTAAAAAATCCTTGTGTTTGAATGTCACAACAGTTTTTATTTAGATATTTTTCTATGTACAAGTATTTTAGTTGATGCTATTTCCCATCTTTCAGGTCATTCATCTATGATCAAAACATTTTCTGGAAAAATAGAGACTTTTCAACAAGATCGAAATCCTGTCGCACATGTACTTTGTCTCTTAATTCCAAATCAACACCTCCTCCACATGATTGCAGTAACTACGAAGGCCATGGAGAGTGACATGATAGAAGAGATGGTCAAGGATGTGAATGATTGCAGGTCTGTTTGTATAAAGACAATAGTTGGTGATGAAGATAGCACAATAATTTCCAAACTTCGGACAAACATTGTCACAAATATTGGTAAAACATTGGATGCTAATCGTGTGAAAGAAATCTTAAGGAACCATCTATACTTTGTGAAAAAATAACACAAAACTTTAACTTTCAAAGTCATACAGTATCTCAAAAGATGTTTATACTACATCCTTGCCCAAGGAAAAAGGGGTGTTGCAAGGATAAGCCAAGGAATTGTGTTCTTGTCCACTTCAATATTTATGTTAGATATGAGATAAAAATGTTGAGAGGGTTGTTCATTCTGGAGCGGTAATTATCAGCTTTATTTTTTATGCTAGATTGGTAATACCTGTAATAATGTTGGGAGGGCTTTTGATTTGGGTGCATTATTTGTATAAGTTTGTTAATCTATGACATGTACATGTGAGGAGTTAAATGTCCAGTATAAACTTGATTAGTACATGTATAAAAAAAGAATTCATACCATAATATATGGTTGTAACAGTAATGGATGTTGTTCTACCAAATGGCTTAAAATTAAATTCGCCATTTGTACTGTGCATATTGTACATGATGTAATGCTGATTTCGATCCTTTTATATGTTTCAGAGTTGAAAAAAATAATTATTAGATACATGTAGCAAATCATAAATGAAATATTTATTCGTTTATACCTACTAGAATTATTTTGTTCCTACCTGGTATCTTGTTATAAGGTGCAAATAGTTTAAAAAATTGTACTTTAACAGAGGAATTTCAAGTTAAACAGAGGAAATTTGGGATTTAAATGAATATTTTTACTTTTTTTTGGTGAATTTTAAAAAGTACTAGCATTGTAATAAAGATATTATTAATTGACTGAGTGTTAATTGAACAAAAAGTTGGTATTGATTATTTTATCTACACTAGAATAGTGTTTAAGTAAAAATGGCGCGAAATTGAAAAAACAGACCAGAGGAAATTCAGACTGCAATATCTTTTTATCTAAGTCATTGACATATGAGTTTCTCATTCTCCAGTGAAAGCATAACGTTTGAACATTTTATTTCAGTTCAAAAATAAAACTTTTAATTATATCAAAATATATTTTTTGACCATTTTGCATTGAAGGTCAACACAAAAAGCAACAAATTTGAACTATGCAGAGGAAATTCGGTTGCAGTTTGTAAAATACTGAGGAGGCGTTGACAAAATATTTTTGTAAAAAATCATTCTTCTGTTAATGTGTTATGAATAGCATATAAGAAAAATGAAATCAAATAATTGCAAACTCTGTAGCATTGCTTCATTTCTGTTGCAAGCGATGTATTTTAATGAGCTGGAGTATTTCCAACAAGGGTATGTTTGGGTACCGTTACCATGGAAACAAACATATTAACCTATGAAATTTTTTTTATATTCTGTTAGAGGAAATACAGTGCTAACCGTTGAACCAAGTTTCATATTTTTTTAATTACTTTGGTGAGTGTCCCATACTTCCTTAATTTGTCTGGAACTTCGTCGATTCCCACATTATACTTTTGCTATTTGTGATGTTGCACGAAATTAGTGGACTCCGTTTGATGCATGTAATAAGGCAACTGAAATTGTTGTTCAAAGTAAAAAAAAAGAGGATATTTCTCCATCCCCGGTACAACGGTTTTACTGAATACTCATTACCAATTCTGTCGAAATGATTATGAAAATTTCAATTGCCTTTTAAAAGCATCTTTTTCTTTTTCATACATGAAGCATTGATGAATTGCTTTCAATGACATTTTGGTACGTGTCAAACATCTTATCTAGGCTTGGGCTATTCCAATTAGCAATTTATTTACCTTTCATTTGTTAAATGATGAGAGCAAAATCAAGGTAAGCTTTTTGGCTTGTTTCTAAACATTTTTACATTGTTTTAAAGAATAAGGAATTATTCTTTGGATATAATGAGGTAATCAAATACGGTCGGTATAATGAAATATATCATAAAACCTAACATTTAATGCATTGTTTCTAAAATTAAAATGCATGATACCGATTACTGAATAATCATCGTTTAAACTAAGCTTTTGCAAGTAAAAGCAAAATTTTTAACGTAAATGCGTGATAAATTATATTTTTTTAGACCCAGGCTGCTATGAACTGACAAAAAGGTCAAAGAAGCCATCATCTATTCATCTTACTGTATTGTCTTCGATACATGACACCATACATACCACAACAAATTCATCCGGGCTTTTACTGGCTGGAAAAAAGTAAGTATATGCAATTGGTTTTTTTACATAGTAAAACGCTTTGTTGGTTTACAAAATATAATTGATTAATATTCAATTATTGCAGATTTAACTTACAAAAGTGATTTTGTGAAAGAATGATAATCTAAAGTAACTGTGTAAACCTATATTATCAGAACCGCCTTGGTTGACTTTTTGTGATCGGCATCCGGCAAATATTACTATTTTCGCAAGCATTGCGTCTTGCACTACTTTGTTTACTATGCAATGACAAGCTCATTAAAATCTTTAATTACAGGTAGATACATAATGATTCAAATCACGTTTTTCTTCTCATATGCGTACTAAGAATATTCATCGGAAGTATAATTCCGAATCGACTACTAAAAGTAAAGCTTATTCATGCCTTGCTATTTCGAAAAAAAACAAAACGGTGCAATTTATAGTTTTTTGCATGTAGTGTAATGGTAAGCATTATATTAACAGAGCTGACCAATGACGTTGTTGATAGCTTGTTTTCTTTTGGAGTTTTCACAAGCACTGTATCGCCTCATTTAATATATAATTCCTTCGCATTTTTTCTCGTGTCCGCATACACTTTCTTTTTGTCTTTCGCCTGTCTGTCTTTGCTGAAGATATCAATTAGTTTCTTCTTCTTTTCCTTCATCTGTGGTAGTTTGGTCCTCATTTTCTGTTTAGGAGATTTTCTGCCGGAGATAGGCTAGTGGGGTGTTGCCCTATAGTTTCTCAGGAATGTAAACATCTCATGTTTCCAATTCTTGAATTCTGTGTGATATCTTCTGATGGATTTGCCTAGGGTTCTTATAAATATTTCAGCCTCTCCATTGGCCTTCGACCATAATGGTGTGATCCTATGATGTTTGAATCCTAAGTGTTCTGCAAACTGTCTGAATTCAAAACTTTGGAATGGGCCATTATCAGTTTTCAGTTCTTCTGGTATTCCGAACAATGAGAAAATTTTGTCAAATAGAGGAATTACAGATCTGGCAGATGATAATCGCAGTAGTTCTACAACAGGGTATCTTGAATGGTCACAACCATCACAACCAATAGGTACTCCCCTGTTAGAAACGGACCGCAAAAATCAGCAGAAACACGAGACCATGGCTCATCAGTTATTTTGTCGTCTGTAGTGGTTAATGCTGGGTTTTTTTTAATACTAGCTGGTTGATTCCAGGTAACCATACTTTGTCTCGTAATAGTTGCTTTGTCTTTACTATTCCTTGCTGACCCTTGTGTGCAAGTTCTACAACTGTCGTACATGTATGTAGGTATTCTGGCATGACGAGACGATTTTCAAAGAGTAAAATACTTCCGTTTACAGTAGGAACGATTGTAAGTTTGTCACGGTTGACGAAGTATGATTGAATGCAGGGGTCATTTGGAGATGACTTCCACTCTGCTTTGAGCATTCTTCTAAAGACTTCTTGAATGACAAGGCCCTTGTTTGATGCGTCTTGTTTGATGCGTTGTAGTAAGTGCTTTTGGCTTGGATGAAGAAACGATAAAGTTAAGGTATTCTTCTGCAATTTTTGAGTGTCCGAATGTATTTACCTCCTGTCCAGGGTGTCTTGCGAGATAGTCTGCCGGATTTCCTTTACCCGGCCGGTACTCCACTTTAAAATCATAGGGTTGTAGCCGTAAACGCCACCTCTCAATCCTCGCCGGAGGTTTGCTGCGAGGGTTGTTAAATATTATCTATAATGGTTTGTGGTCAGTGGTCAGTATGGACTCTGACCCAAATGAGTACATGTGCTAGTGTTCAATTTCCCATACTATGGCCAACGCTTCCTTTTCTGTCTGTGAGTATCTCTATTCCCCGTCGGATAGTCCCCTGCTTGCGTATGATATGGTTTTCCCTTCCTGAGTTAGAACGGCCCCTAATCCAACTGGGCTTGCATCAACGAGTAGCTTGGTATTCTTTGCTGGGTTGAAAATGTCATTACTTCACTGCTAAGTTTCTCCTTGAGCTCTTTAAATGCTGATTGTTCTTTCTTGTCCCACTGCCAAGCCTTGTTTTGGTGGGTACGTAATAGAGCAACAATGGTTGCGAAGTCCGGCATGAAGCGAGAGACGTAATTAACCAATTCGAGAAGACTACGGAGTTTACCAGTGTGGAGATGTGGCTGATTTTATGGCATCACTCTTTTTTGGGTTTGCTGACACACCTTCTGCACTGAAGTGGTATCCACAAAACTCAACGGAGGTTTTGTTAAATTCACATTTAGACTTGTTCAAGGTTATTTTTTTCTCATGCAGTCTTTAAAGCACATTCTTGAGTCTGCGGTCATGTTCTTCTTGGGTCTTAGCAAATACAATGATATCATCGCTAATGTTTCTTGCACCTTCTAGGCCTTCCAGACAGTCTCTGATTATGACCTGAAATTTTTCTGCTGATTCCGAATATCAAGCGTTTGTACCTCCTGAGTCCCACATGTGTAGTATATATTGTAAGGTTTCATGCTTCGGATGCGAGTTCAACTTGGTGATATCCAGAGTTGAGGTCCAATATCGAGAAAACACGTGAGCCGTTTAGGTCCAGCATTACATCGTCTATGGTGGGGGTGATGTGTCGTTCTCTCTTGATAGCTGTATTGTCTTGTCTCATATATACGCAGATTCTTATCTCTTCTGGCTTTTTTGGTTTAGGGGCGACTACTATGGGAGATACCCAGGTGTGGGCCCATCGATTTTCTCTATGATATCGAGTTGTTCTAGTCCTTCCAATTCAGCCTCAACTTTTTTACTCATATGAAATAGTATGCTTCAGTGTGGCTGTATAACAGGTTTCATCTGCATGAATATGCCGTTGTAGGTCTTTTATTTGTCCGATATTTTCAAATCGGTCTGAATATTCATCAAGAATCTGGTCTGATGTAATCGACTTGATGACCAGAATAATGTCTAGGTCCACAGCTGTTTGATAACTGAGCAAGGATCCATGTTTGCCCTTTACAATGTAAACTTCTGTCATCACAGACGTCTGTCACAGGCACCTGACGTTATATATTTTTCTCATAATAAACATAAATACCCTGTATCTGATAATACACAAGGTACCCATCGCCGCCATCTTGGATTTATTTCAATCTGTCACATCAGCTGGAAGTTTTGCTTGAAACTCATCGGTAAAATTATTTTGCTATCCTCTCCGTCTCCCGATCGGTCATTCAACATCTAAGGTTACAACCAATTCAACCAAAACGGTGCTTTAAACCTGTCATTATTAAAAATCACTCCTCAAGCTGCATCTACTGCGCGGCAACGTTTTCAATAGACGTGGCCTGTTCATCGCTAATTTCAAGTGAACGCGCCAAAAAAGTAGTTGTTTCAAGTCAAATTCATTTTCACGAAGTGCTCTTCTCCGCAATATTGTAGAACTGCACGACTAAATAATTTGTGTCTTAATTTCATTGTCTATGTTCTAAAACTCACATGTTTCAGCAAGCTTCCTTAAACGTGTATGAAAAGTGTCAATGGACTCTCCTGTCTCCTGTTTGGATTGTCTGAATTTGTTAGTATCATACTCCTTGTTCCGCTTGGGTACAAAGTAAGCATCGAGAGCATCTAACGTTTGTTTGTAAGGGTCCTCTTACTCTTGTGCTAGAGTTAACGTGGTAAATATGTCGTGTACTTTTTGTCGCTAATATTCAATGCAGGCAACATACCCTTGTGTTTAAATTATGTGCAAAACACACATTCTCTCTCCCCCTCTCTCTCTCTCACAAACAATCACAATAATCACCAAAATATCTATCTATCTATCTATCTATCTATCTATCTATCTATCTATCTATACGTTTTTCATCTGTATGCCCATGTGCATAAGCTCGTTGTCAAGAACGTAAGTCTGGCCTTAACCTAGTCCGATACAAGTATTTACGGTCAGGCGTACGCCTCTTAGTAAAACGCAATTTACGCCGGACTAAATTTTGGCATACGCCCCGAGGCGTAACTTAAGTTTCGTCGTATCTTAAACGGGCCCCAGGTACGGCGTTAAACAAAATATGATTAAAAAGTTGCATGTGCTCTGCGTTCACTTAATGTATATAAATGTATAATGTACATGTATTACCTACTTACTTACCAGTTGAAGTGGTAGAGATGAATTCCTCGATTTCTACACCTTTCGATTGGCAATCGACAGTCAATAAACGAATTGAAAGATGATAGGAAAGAGCGTAAGACAGAAATGAAAAGTGCAAGGGGGTATGTACATGTGCGTCCTCGCTAAGCAAGTGTCCGAGTCGTTTCTTCTTTTGTTACCATACCACACCCGGTGTGTATTTATATAACAAAATATTCTTAAACATTTAAACACAGATTTCATTACTTTACTTGTCTCTGAGGCACCGATCATCAGCTACATACAATGGCGTGGTTTTATTTACGTATAAAAATGACGGCTCTTGATTTGCTTTCCGAATAAGCCTAAAGGTTGTTTAATAGGAAAAAGTTTGGGGCAGGTAAAGCGACAATTATTAACAGTAGTAATCTAAATAAAAAAAATTAAATTGATTATTTGCACAAGATATGGTATGTTAATCTTTTCAAAATTAACGTATTCTTCTTACGCCGTAAAGTTTTTCGTAAATATCGTATGCACTGTACATGTACCTATATATTACTCACCCAGATTTTCTTCGTAGAGCTACAGCTATATGTAGCGTATGTATGTTTTGCGACAAGTATACACTTTCGAAAAATATCCCAATTTCGACAGTCACAAGTAAATCGGTGAATTTTTGTGATTGGCTTCGGCCGATCACAGTTGTGTCCATATGAGGCATCCGGCAAATTTTACTATCTGTGCACGCTTTGCGCCTTGCAATATTTTATTTACTATGCAATGACAACCTCATTTAAGTCTTTAATTACACGTAGATTACTAAAATGTTACTCTTAAGCGTTTGCCTTGAAAATAAAACATTTACACAGTTAAATACCTAATGATTCAAATCGCGTTTTTTCTTCACAGATGCGTAAAAATATCTATGGGAAGTATAATTCGCCTACTAAAAGTAAAGCTATTCATGCCTTGCTATTTCGGAAATCAACAAAACGGTGCTACATTTAGTTTATTGCATGTAGCGTAATGCTTAGCATTACATTAACAGAGCTGACCAACGATATTAGATGCCGATCATTCCTTGTTCATTCTGTGATAAGTTGTTGTTCTGTCCGTGCATAATTTAGTCTGAACCAGCAGCCAATCAGCGGTAAGCAAAATCCAACAATAAGAAAGTGTGGATAAGATGCAGATATTGTTTATGCATGACATAGCTGACAGAATCAAATGCGAAGCTAACGGAGAAAGTCATTCAAATCGGTTCCAATAATAAACTAGAGTATCTTTTTAACATTTGCTACTAGAATCTAAGAAAAATCAATCTGATTATACATTGACCATGCTTTAAATGTAACTTTGACAACCCTATAACATACCTTACCTAAATAATTATGAACCTAAATCCTTTTAACAACTTTTACATTAATGAATGCAGTTAGTTATTTCCCAAGTACATGTAATATATTTCTTATAGATGACTTTGTTAGTGAACTGCAGCGAAAACATTTTATTTCATGTATTTATTAAGTGTATTCAAAAATTACATTTTCTGAAGTTTAAATTTTAATTTAAACGGTCGACAGTTAGTCCGTAATAAAAAAAAGGTGGGGGGTTAGAGTCGAATCTCTGATAACCTTAAAGCTTATATATTTCCGTTAGAAACAAATGCATATGGTCCATATATAGCAGTCCTTTTTTAAAGAACAGCAACTTGTTTGTATTCTAAAGAATGTTTGCAAAAAAATCGTTTCCCGGTATATATTGACTTGTTCTCCCAAATGCAAAAACGGACCATCTCCTAGGCATGTTTCTTTATCTTTCTTTTAAAAAAATATTCCGTTGCATCAATGAGCGGATCAACAATTTTAGCGTCTAGTTCATCATCTGGATTTGCCTTAGGCCAATGAGAGCGTAATTTCGGCGAATTGTAGGTGTAATCGTAAATTTATTCATCGTTATCAGAACTTTCATCTTAGTATGAATGAGAGAAAGCACTGTCGTTGTCATAACGACCTTTCATATAAGTTGTTATAGAGTCTTTGTTTGGTTTTGTTTGGTTATGCTATAATGTCTTTGGGGTTCGTTATCATGGCCGCACGATTTATATCGGCGGAAATTCCATCATGATCTTAATTTGCCCTTTTTAATGCTTTCATCGGGACTACTTATGTAAAAAAAATAATCATCTACACGATGTCGAAAAAAGCAAAAGAGAAAAGTACAAATCTGAAGGAATTAAGAGATTGACACATGGAGCAAAAAAACATTTGGCTGATATCAACAAAGTCAACAAGATTAAAAATAAACATTGCGAGATCATTCTCATTAAATAGGCTTGGAATAAATGGTAATCAATCTAAAACTAGCGCAATTTTTTGTGCGCCGTAAATTGCAAGTTTTTCACACGACGAAACTGTACATGTAGCTTCCACTTCGTCCATCCGAATTTTGTTCAGTTTGACATGCTAAAAAAATTGCAAAAAAAAAAACCCGACATGATGTAACTTTCAAAACTTATATTGTACTTATATTTTTTCTACATTGATTGTATGGAAGGAATATATTTTTAGAAGGGATTTTATTTAACAAACCTAAAAATTCATGTATAAAACAAAACAAAATTTTGATTGTTTTGTAGAATTTTTTTTACGTTTTTTTTTCTGCTTTATGCTTTCAAATTTAAAAGCATATAGGTGACCATTGTAAAACAATTAACACATATTTACATATATATCTAATAGACACCTGCCCTTCATTAAAACCCCCAAAATTCTTTTACAATATTCTTGGTTCATTTATGTTTGGCCAAGAAGAAAAAGTAATCTTTATAAGGCATTTTAAAGGGTTTCTACATGTACTTTTTGCATATCTTTATGTACATATATGGTACATTTGCCCTATTTGACTAATAAAGTAACACCAGTAATAACATTGACTTATGAAATCGAAACTGTTTTGACATTATTATTTTGCGGATGTTCAAATTTTTGCTCACATAAAATATATAAGGTTTTTTTCCGTTCCGTTTGAGCCGCTTTAGTCATTAGGTCCTGCATTGTTTTGGCCTTAAGGAAGAGCTTGATTCCAATTATCCTCTTCGGAAAACAAAATCAATTTGTTTGCTTTTCCTTAAAACTTCCTTTCTTCAAAAGTGAACAGTCAAGTGTTTTTACACAGTGAACTATATCTTCAAATATGTATATAAAACGCTGAAGCTCATATCTGTTCTTTAAAAATTTATCTGGTATTTTTGTTGGCTGATTTTAAAATCGTAGCACTTCTTTTTACTACTTTGCGTATACTATCTTGGAAGATGTGCAAAATTCGCCAAGCAAACATTAATACAAACACTTTGTTCCATTCATTTATATTCCAAACCTATCAACTCGTGTAACTTTTACAATCGTAGCAGTCATTTCAATAACGCAGCATGATCTACGCGGTAACATGAATGTAAATCACAATTGTTTTTTTTAATGATGAATTTATTTATTTCATACAACATCTATACTGACAAAACATAAATGTTAAACTGATACACTTAGCTTAAGGAGAGAGAGAGAGAGAGAGAGAGAGAGAGAGAGAGAGAGATTGTTAACAATTCACTGAGAACTTGTTTTCTTTTTATTTCAGGCAAGATTCCGACAGCAGCACTGACAAAGTTGTTTTGGTTATTAGCTGTATTTTATCTTCTATAGTTTTTATCGGGTTGTTTGCGATGATTATTTTTATCTGCGCGTTAAAATATATCACTGCAAGCAAAACCAAGGAATATATGTCAGAGATAAACTTCTTATGATTTGGATATTTTTCAAACGAAAGTTTTGAATCCAGCAAATGACAATCATAGTTCCTTAATGTTTGTGGATTAGGTACCCTAGTAGGGTCTTTATTCATCACATTGGTCTAGATAAAATGTATTTATTACACCTGTGATTCTCATCTCAATGAAATGCATTTCGCAGAAAACGAATCCATATAATCAATTGTACATTGATTTAGTATTCGGCATTTTAGACGTAGTCAATTGCTTGTACATATCTATACAAACGTTTAGTCTTCAACAATAAACGTACATTGCATCAAGAATAATAGCTAAGAACGAATTTGTGAATATTAAATTCGTGTACAAAGATAATTCTTTCCTTAATCACGAATGATATACTGCTCAGAAATTCATTATTATATAAGCATTAAAAACATTTTGTACATAATCGAAGTTGTGGCTATCAACATTTTCATTTGTAAAATCGCCAAGAAATAAAGATTGAACTTTATCAAATTTTTCAAATTAAATAAAAGTTTTTAAAAAAGTTCAAAACTCACCTGTTTTTACAGTTTTTACAAGTACATGTTACCTTCTTAATTGTATATGTATCGTAAAAAATATTTTTTACGATACATATACAAT
>WFKH01011925.1:2109699-2122774 GCA_016163765.1 Magallana hongkongensis | reverse complement strand
CATTATTTCAGTTGTCACCAGAAAAAGACAGAAAATCCCGGGTGACAGCATCATTGTCCTTTTACATTTGACATTATCTTAGAATTTGACATGCATTGCGTGTAGTGAGAAATATGTATATATCTAGGCCTTTCCTAAAAAAAAAAATTATATATTTCCCACATTAATAAACTGCTTAATTGCACAAAAATTAAATGAACACAATAAAGATATGGATTTCAAAAAAGTCAAACAAATTAACATATATTCTTTGGTTTTAGTATTGCCTTTAACCTATGATACAACTCATCAATATATGCATATATTCTAAACTCAACGTGAAAGCAAAACGGACGGAGAGACAGGCATATATTCATTTAGACAATGAAGGATAAGTATAAACACTGATATTAAAACCTCCCTCTTAAAAATAATTTATCAACCTCTAAAGAGCTATAAAAGTTATGCTAGATTGGATTATATAGACCGCTTAACTTTTAAGAGTATTACTATGTAATTAACTTACCTTGTGCATTTTAGGATATTGCTGCCAATTGCACAAGAACATAAGTTGAACATCGAAAAAGGGATCTTATTAGGTTCTTTTACGTATTGCATTATAGCAGAAGAATAACGAGTTGCTTTTTAAAAGCAAAGATCGGACAGTAAACCCCCGCAAGGTTTTTGTTATTTGGTCGGAAATGCAAGTAAGTCATAATGTCTTGACGTTTGAAGAAAGATGTAAGGCATAAATAGAAATATCAAAAGTCTATTGTTTATATAATTCAGCTTGAAAGACAAACGATATAACATATGATCTATAGCAGATTTTTTAGTTTTCTTTTTTTTCACTTTGATTGCAGAGCTGTGTGGCAACATATTTGTTTCGGTCTGTTCTCAACCCTGATGAACAGATAAACGGTTTACAGCTACATGTACAATTACAGTACATCATATTCTTGTAAATTTTGAGAAAAAAACATTTTAATGCTAAAATGTTTATATTGATCATACAATAACCCCCTCCCCTCTGAAAAAAGAAAATAATTAAACAAACAAAGTAGCCAAATAAATATTCATTATTTATAGAAAAAAATTCGTAAAATTTCAAAGGAAAAGTTTAATTACTTTCGAAAATTAGTTACTTTTTCTACAAGCAATAAACTCTCAAAGCTATATATGCCGTTTTTAACACTCTTTTGGCATGTTGGATACCCAACCCACACTTTGTCAGGGGTATGATCTTCATAAGTTCATAATTCAAACGCATTAAAAGGTATTGAATACAATTTCCAATTAACTTATTTACTGATCGACCCGGTCAGTAAATGCTACAACTTTAAATATTCATGATTACAGGATAACGAGATGTCGCAAACCCATTCAGTATGTAAACAAGAAATCGACACAAATGCGCGGTCATAATGCTGGTAGCAGGCTAACGTTTTCGTAGAGGAAAGACAAACAGAATCACTAATGATTTGAGTGGAGGGGCCCCCGAAAGTGGTAATACTAATATTCTGTTCTATTTATTCTCTGATCAGGTATGGATTAAAATCATGGTGGCCTATAGGTTTATTGATGATAGTTATTCTGTCCTAACAAAATTTTTGAAAGTTTATTTTTTTTGTCAACATCAAACAAGTATTTTCACAAGTTTATTTTGTAAATAAACTTGTCATTCCTCTTTCTTCACGCTGATCCTCTCGACTACTTTTCCCGAGGTCATGCGCAGATTTACTCTTACTGAATCGTTTATAAATATGGAAAATGACATTTTTATTTCTCCTTACATAGAACAAACATAATATTCAATTAGTATTTAATTAAATAAACTAGCGCATTCGTCCCATTATTTTCTTCTCTACAGATATTCAAACCGTCAACGTTTTGGTCCATTTTCAAATTTACCAAAAACAGCGTTTGAAACATATAGGTTTAATACATTTCTCAAATTAAAAAAAAAGACGTAATACTTCACTAATACAATTTTGGGATATGCCACCTATGAAACGATTTCATTCGTATAGCTATTTTAAAATCTGTAGGAGAAGGTTCTAACAACGAAACTATAATACCTTTTATCAATACTAAACAGATGAGAATATAGAAACAATGACAATTTGATGGTAAATAAAAAACAAATTTAAAATTGGAAATTAAACAGCAATTTTGATACCTTTGAAATTTTAATGTTCAAACCGTTGGAAGTGGTACCTGGTAATTAACTCGCTATCCGTTATATTGCATTATTGCAAATGATAGCAATTATGAAAATCGTGATTTGTTTTGTCCAAACGGTATTTCAAGTATTCTTAATTTTGGAAAATCTCAACCATACTTTTGAGTGTTAAGCAGTAACTTTTGTTATTTATATCAGAGTGTGCTAATTTGTCACAGTTACAGAATAGGGGCAGCCACTCATGCGGAACAACTGGGTTATTCTGAAAACTGCATTCAAAGATGAGAAGATGGAAATTTGATGCAATTCGCAGAAACATATGGTTGTCGATCTTTACGTTTTAAAACCTATCCTCTAGAAATGCAATGTGTGTATTCTCAATGCTAGACACAAGTCAGAAGTCAACTACCTTTGTTGTCTACACAAAAGTTTTCTTAATTTTATTTAAATAATAATACAATAGTAAATAGAAGGTTAAAGGCAACTCCGGTGCTATCTAGACCTTTATTTCCAAGTATTATATTCCTAGTGCCAAATCAAATTAAGATTTTTGCTCCCCCATCTTGCATTTGAGACATTTGTCAGATATCAATTGCTATGCTCTCATATTTATGTGATGTCAATTAGGAGTTAAATTAAAATCCACAGGCTTTGTTCTTTTTCTTGTCCCATTTTAATTTACAATTAGGGTCACACAGGTCAGAAGTCAACTGCGGTGTGATTAATATGTAACTAATGTTGTGCCTTGGTTGGTACTTATCAGTCAGAAGTTAACTGGTGAAAATGAGTTATTTTGTATGATTAGTCAATGTATGTTTTTGTTATACTGTGCCTACTTGTTCCTCACCATATTAATGGGCTTCACATGATAATTGTAAAATGTATTTGTTTATAGATCTCATGTGCTAGTTTTTGTTTCAGTGTTTGGTAAGCTGTGTTAATCACCAAACAGTAATATGTGATATAAATTATAGTCTCAACTTTGTATTGCACTTTTCTAACGAGCAGGTGTATTGCATAAAGTACGGGAATAGTCTTGTAATCACTTAAGTTCTTGGGGGCCAATTTTCGTGGATTGTGGGGTATTTTTGCTTATTCGTGGGGATGTAATTTCGTGGATTCGTCGGTTTTAAGTTTAGTAACTATGATAACTCTTTCTAAATTTGTTTGTGTTGAGGATTTAAATTCGTGTGAGAGGGCTATCCTCGAATACCACGAAAATTGAGCCACCACGAATTCTAATGATTCCACAGTAATTCTACCAGTATTAATTTTATGTATTTATTCCTCTCCTATTCCGTCACTACGATTAATTTTTAACTGTCATGATCTAGCTAGTCGACCTTGCGTGGGCCCTTTGTAAACATGCTTTTTGGTTTTGATGGCTGTTTTTTAATTTATCAATATTTAGTTGTATGCAAATGTTGTACATGTAGAACATGGCCTATCGTAATTGTCATAATCTATGATTCTATAGTAATATTTTTCGTGAGAAGACAAACGTTTTAAGTTTTTTCTCACGGAAAAAATGAATCGTAAAGGCTTAAGATTTTGAATGTCAAACCCTAAATATTGGTAAATCTTGCTAAGCATTGAGCAGTTTCCCATTAGTACGCATTTTAAATTAGCTATATATGCTTTAAACTTTCATTTTAAGATAGATACTGCATAAATATTATAAGAATTATCTTTCTTTGAAATCACAGCTTTTCTGGTTAATTGAGTTTTAAGAAGAGTTTAAAAGAGGTGCATTTAAAATGGCCCCACTGTTTTGAAAAAGTTGAAAATATAAAAAAGTTTAGGGACGAACAGGTAGACAATCAGACAGACGGGCACACGGGTGCCGGACAAGTTGTGATCAAAATCGCTCACTTGAGCTTTCAGCTCAGGTGAGCTAAAATATGATAAAAATTACAAGTTCAATTTACAGTTGTAGGAGCGCTAAAGATAGCCTTTTTACCAAATCATTCAAAAATGCTTTCTTTTTTTAATCGAACCAGGTGAAAATTAATTGTCCACGGCGCACACTTAAATGTACATGGATTCTTATACACCGTTCTTGTCTTTGTTCTGCACTTTCATATTCAGACACATCAGTTATAATTGAACTTTTATTGTTTAACGATGATTCTAATGATATTTAACGGAACAGAAAACAAGAGGCCCATGGGGCCACATCGCTCACCTGAGCAACAATGGCTTTAATATATGGGTGTTCAAAGGATTTTATGAAATACCATTTTTACCGAAAACAAGATTTCATGCAAGATATAAAACTAAATGTTTGGTAGGGGTACATTGTTAACTTCCAACTTCCTTTATTTTAGTTCTGCTCCCCCCCACCTTTATAAAGCGATCAAAATATGAGAGCATATAGGTAGATTTTCTTCTTCAACTTCTTACTAGTTATTGTATTTTATTAAAAAAAAATCCTATATGTGAAATAAGAAAATTGTACCTTAATGCGCTCAAATTAAAAAAACAATCAAAAATTTAATTGGTCTTCCGCATTATAAACGAGTGTTGTACATGTTTATTTGGCGTGAACTCCTAGGATGTTTTATAACCTTACTCCCTTGATCGATGAATACACTCAAATGAGAAATGGTGTCATGTGATATGTTAAAGAGCTATCATAATCAATGCATAGGCGTAGGACTGGGGTGGGTTAGGGCTAAGTTTTGCAAAGTTAGACATAGCCATAATCAAAATCCTTTTTTTTTTTGCTTGTCAAGATTTCTGATGAGGTCTAGCCCCCCCCCCCCCATTTCCAATTTGCTTCCGACACCACTGCAATGTATTGACATGCATATCACTCTATTTTACTAAGGCCCACCCATTATTTTCATCTTTATTAAAAAACAACAAATGGCTACAAACCTGCTGGAGCGCAGTGGGGCTATGCGCAAAGCATATCTATTGACAATCTCACAGACAAAGAAACACGATCCAGACCTTTAAACGCATACACATGCCTTGAATAATAACACTGTTAAGTTGAAATGCATTGATTGTTACTTAAGGCACAGCTGAACAAAACACAACAGGTAGTAGAAGGCCGCAATTTTTTGTGGGGAACTGGGGATATCTATACAAGAGTACCAAGACAACTATGGGCGCTCACGGGTAAGCACAAGTGCCCGATCCGAACGGTCACCACGTTCTGGACTTTTGGATGAGTGACTGCCCTCCTCCCTGACTCCCGTGCCACTTGGTTTATACCTTAAAAACCAGACTGTGGCATCCCTCCGCTTGTGCGAGGTCGAGGTTGAACCAGCCATGACAGGCTATGAACCACTAATATTAACATATCATGTTATAACATCCCGAACACGCCCCGATGAATAGGAAATTATTTTAGCAATTGAGCTAAGAATAGTAAAATACAATATCCCTCTATCAATATATATGGCCCCAATTGTGACTAACCTGATTTCTATGAAAATACTCAAAGTAAGATTGAACAATTTTATGGAGACATTGTTGTTAAAGGTGGAGATTTTTTATTTAGTTCATGACACATCTCTAGATTATTATAATTACAAAACTCATTGGAAATCATTAAGCAAGAAAAATAGTTTTAGAATTAATAGAAAAACTAAATTCAAACGACCGATGGAGAAGTTTGTACGAGGATCAAAAACAGTATACATGATTTAAATAAAAAAAAGCAGAGTAGATTTTTTTTGGTTCCATCTCATTTGTTAAAGAAGATGGGGGAACAAGATAGCGCAAATACCCATTTGGTTTAGTCGTAAAATACAAATTCAAATTTAATTTTTTTAACTAAATATACTCGATAATGTTATAATACAAGTTTACAAAAGCACAATTTCTAACTATATTCAGTTTTGAATATTTTAACAAACGATAAAAAAAAAGTATTAAGTTTTGGTGGTATCGAACCCACAACCTAAAAACCTTAGCTCTATAATGTTACCTACTGTCTGATGCGCTAACCACTGAGCCATTCCAGTCACAACAATCTTTATTGTTAAATGCTAATATGCGACTTCAACCAAGAATTTACGGACTTGAAATATTTTTCTAAAACGTTCAATTGTTGCGATACAAAATGGCATTTTTAAAGCGCTAAGCTCAGCGCTTTATTGTCGTTAGACTTTTACTTCCGGTGCATCGAATAACCGCCCCCTATGAGCAGAAATGTACATCATTTAAACTGGTTAAAGAACCAGTTTCAGGGGTTTACGCACATAATTGTACGGGATATTATGAATCTAAATAATGTACGGGTTATTATGAATCTAATAGGCGGGGCTTACATACATCATTGCAAAGGCTGCCACGCAGTGATTAGGAAATATAGTTCGTATACAGAAGTTGAAGTATAGAAAAATCAAATCGATTCTTTTTAACTAAGCTTGCACGAAATAAATGTCCTTTGGAACCAAGCTAGATTAGCGCTTTTCAGTACTATCAGTCCTTTGATTTTAAAGTATAGTGGGTCATCTCTCCATGTTTTCGTTGATTGGAATCGGTTTGATTTCCTTTAAACCTTATATAGACTATGACAAAAATATGGAGCTCAGACCCACTCTATAAAAGAAAAGGCATTGAAGTTATAAAAATGATACTATTTTGGAGATTTTGACACGCATACGCCAGTTTAAATCAACCTATTCCAATTAATTGATATATTTAAGGGTTATAAATCGATGTAATGATAAATATACATTGTTTTCAATAATTTAGACAGAAGTTATGAGATTTGTTGATATTTTAATTTTATAGTATCTTATCTATCCTCATAAAGGCAGGTTACACGCCTTATTCATCCATCTTCTTTGTACATATAGCAAAAATAGATATACGGAATAGGTCAGACAACTCTATTGTACATATTGATATTGTTTTCTGACATGTTGTTAGAGGGAAGGGATTTTGGAAATTTAATAATTCTCTTTTGAAAGATAAAGAATATGTAATTAGAAAAACGATAAATCACCATGTTCAGATGGCTTTACAGCAGAATTTTATATTTTTTTTTCTGGATAGATATATGCCACTTCAGGATAATGTCAGCTTATGAAGGTTTTGAAAAGAGACTACTATCAACAACTCAAACACTAGGAATAATATCAATCTTGCCAAAAGAAGATAAATTTAGAGACTATTTTAAAAAATAGGAGACCAATATCACTGTTAAATGTACCTTATAATCTTAAATCAGCATGTATTGCAAACATACTAAAACAAGTACTAGATTACATTATAAATGAAAACCAAAAGAGGTTTTTAAAGGTTAGATGTATCGGAGAAAACACTCGTTTTCTTTACGATATTATTAATGAAACAAAAATAAGGCGAATTCCTGGAATAATATCACTTATTGATTTTGAAAAGGCTTTCGACTCGATATCGTGGGTTTTTTTATGTTCAAAGCACTAAAATTTTTCAATTTTGGTCCAAATATTATTAGATGGGTGAAAACACTATATACGGATGCAAAATTTTGTGCGATTTAAAATTGAATTTTTTCAGATTGTTTTGATATTGCGCGCGGATGTCGACAGGAAGATCTTATTTCACCAAATCTTTTAAATAAATGTGAAGAAATCATGCGTATTATGATAAAACAAAATAGTCATATCAAAGGAATACATGTACATCTACAAAGAGAATTTTGTTTGTTTCAATGCGCGGATGATACAATTATATTTTTAGATGGAACAGAAAAAAAGTTTAAAATAAGCTTTAGATCTTCTTTTTCAGTTTTCAAAATATTCAGGGTTAAAACTAAACTTCGGAAATACCAAGGCCATTTGGATAGGGTCAAAATTAGGAACGAGGATATTTTGTGCTCTAGTTTTAAAATACAATGGACAAATGATTTCAATGTATGAGGAAATAAATTCAACTCAAGTTTAAATAATATTTCGAAAATAAATTTTGATCATAAACTTTCTTTAATAATCAAGGAAATTAATAACTTACATAAAAGACAGTTAACTCACTTTGTAAAAATAACTGTTATAAAGTCAGTATAACTACCTAAATTGACGTATTTTTTTCATAACGTTGCCTACACCCAGTAAAGAGTGGTTAAAACAACTGTTTTTTTTCAAGGCCATTGTTTTCAATTCATTTGGAATGAAAAAAGATTATAAAATATCAAGAGCATTATTAATTCATAAGTATATTGATGGGGGGCTCCAAATGGTACATTTAGATTCCTACATTAAATCACTGCTACTGTCTTAGTTCAGGAGAATTTTACAGTCAAAAGATAATCTACTGAGAACCCTTTATAGTGTAATTACAAGAAGTTCAATATCTAAACTTTTGCAATTAGGATCTGATTATCAAAAGAATCTTTCGAATAGTATCAGTAACTTGTTTTGGAAAGAAACTTTGATATCATATAGTGATTACATTGACATTATACATAAATCATTGGATGCACAGCACATTCCTGTCTGGTTTAATCCTCAAATCAAAATTAATAAAAGAATCACTGTTTTTTAAAAGTTTATATAGGAAAGGCTTTATATATTTGTCTGATTTTTTTACTGAGCTTGGAGAGTTTATCTAGCTTAGCGAATTTGGTGTTAATCTGCTATTTTCCTCTGTACTTGGATTTCAAAAAGTCATTTGTTTACATATTATTGACAACTATAATATACATAAGCAATTTATATAATGTATAAAATGTGTTTATTGGAGACATCCAATTTTGTGCTAAACATGAAGTCAACATAAATGGGAAACTTAACTTGTCAATGAGTTACATGATACATTTAGTTTGAAATCAAAATATAATGCACTTTTTAAAGGGACCTGGACACGATTTCAGATGAAAATTTTATTTTTGATTTTTATGTATTAAATAGTTTACTTGTGTATTTTAAATGATTTACCAACATTTGAATGTTAGAAGTCGTGTTACAAGCGAGATACAGAGGAAAGAAGTCGATGTTATGTAAACAAAGCTCGAGTCTTATATTTGTTTACAAATAATGTAAAGTAAAGAAATTACCATTTCTTGACAAAATAACTTGTGGAAACAAGATAAACTTATTAAATTTATTCATAAATAAGTTTATCAACAACAAATGCAACATTAGATTGAAACTTTTACCAATTCCAAGACATATGTAAACAATAATAGGACTCGAGCTTTGTTTACAAAACAAAGAATTTTAACCTCTGTAACTCGCTTGTAACTCGATATTTGACTTTCAAATTTTGACAGAACATTAAAAACATCCATATTGACCATTCTAGACATTAAAAATGAAAAAATAAATTTTGAAAAAATTGAGCTCAAATCGTGTCCAAGTCCCTTTAATTGTACAAAAGATAGTAAGCTATTATGTTTGAACTATAGGATATTCTATAGAATTCTAGAAACAAACAAATATTTATTTAATTGCAAAATTACATGCAATAACAAATGCAATCTCTGTACAAAAGAGCCTGAGTCCATTGAACATTTGTTTTTATTGTCATAAGAGTAAACAATAATGGGTATAATTAGAGCATCTTTTGTCATAAACTTCTCATTATGTGAAGTAATTTTTGACTATACAAGAGAAACAAAATGATATTGCTAATATATTGATATTATTAACAAAGCAAAACAAATATTTTGTACAAGTCAAGGAAAAGTTCTGATATATGCATATTAGTGAAGTAATGAACTCAATATTGGCATATTATTCGAAAGAGAGAAAGTTGTTTGCAATAAAAATGAGATATTGCATGATTTTATTACTAGGTGGGAAATACTTGAGAATCTCATTGCAAACATACATGTTTAATTCTTTTTAATAATCTCCATATGTTTACTTGTTATAATGGACATTACACATATATCTATATCAACATGCATATTGATGCAAAGAAATTATGACATTCATATAACCCCTTAGTAAATGTACATTTAGAATGTATGAGAGAGTGAAAGTTTGTGTTTTCTCTTTTTGGTGTGTTTGTCTTTATATATATAACTATTGTATTTGTAATAATAGGAATAAAGCATGTGAAAAAAAAAATCCGCCAACTTCGGAAATAATGGCCTTGTTGACTTTAAGTCTTTTTAAGTTAATCTTTCTTCCTGCTGAGGGTAGGACACCATGCCAATACAATGTAGGCAACATGGATGAATATATAAGTGTGGTACTCGGAAGGAGCACGTTGTAGCGATGCAGGCTGTAGGTCAGCTGTATTTCTGTTAATTCTGGTGTTGTCAAGTCATTAGAACCCAGGTGAATTAATAAAAAAAATAGGAGGTGGATACCGAGCTAAATATTCTGACATTGCCTTGTCTGACATTGACTTTTCCAGTTCATCTCAACACATTCGCCTACGTCCTAGCAAGGTGATTGTAGCTGGTTAGGTTAAGGTTACTTCCCCCAGGTCTATATGTTGCAGCATGATGGCCTGCCCAAAAGGGGATTGAAGATCCAACGATCCAAATGATAGTAGCTGCAGGTATGTAGATCCCGGTCTGGAAAAAAATCGGATGGACGACCTGTGAGCTACAGTGCCGCCCATTGAAAAAAATTGTATATTTATTGCGCAGAAAAACGTGCGCTAGTTTTGGACTAATTAACCTTTTTTATACGCAAATTCTGTGAAAACAATTAGTACCTTTAAATTCTACATGCAATTTATTACTTATATCGTCTCTTTACTATTTTTAGAAATTGAAAATCAAGAAACATTGTCACATTCTATGAAGATGGCTGTCATTACATTAATTTTCAAGAAAAAAGGTGATAAGAGATTGTTAAAAAAACTTGCGACCAATTGGTATTTTAAATGTTGATTACAAAATAATAGCAAGAATAATGTCAAATAGACTCAAACATGTGTTACCTAATGTAATCTCTAATGATCAAACATGTTGTATTGTTGGAAAAGATTTAGCTGATACTTAAGTCAGTATTAGAGATATAATAGAAATGGTTGAAATGGATCAAATGGAAGGTTATATTATAAAAATTGATCAAGAGAAAGCGTTTGATAGAGTAAGTCATGAATATTTACTAGATGTGTTTCACGCATATGGTTTTGGAAATAATTTTAGAAAATGGGTAAAAATATTTTATACAGATGTTTATAGCAGTGTAAAAAGCAATGGACATTTAACAAAATATTTTCCAATCAGAAACTCTGTTAGACAAGGTTGTCCAATATCTGCATTGTTATATGTGTTATGTTCAGAACCTTTAAGTTGTGCAATTAAATGTCACACATTTATTAAATTATAGATATTCCAATGTGTGATAAAACTGCATTAGTTTTTCAGCATGCAGATGCTACAACGATAACAGTGTGTTATAAAAAATATATTTTTCAAATATTGAATGTTTTTGAATTATATGGAAAAGCATCTCGTGCCAAAATTAATGCACAAAAATCTGAAATTGTGTGTATAGGAACAGGACAATTGTTATCAGATGATAAACAACTTATCAATATTACAGAAACAAATGTCATGAAAATTCTTGTTTAAAATTTTAAGTTTAAAATATCAAACAAGTTTTTAATTTGTGGAAACAATGATTGTTGACAATACATGGAAGAGTTAATGTTATAAATACATTACTTATGTCTAAACTATGGTATTCATTGTCTGTAATTTGTATTCCATTTTGGGCTAGAGAGAATGTATTAATTTTTTATTATGGTACACACTTAGTGTCATATAAGACAATTTTCGGAGAAAAAGAAAATGGTGGTTTAAAAATGGATGATATCGATTTGAAAATGCTTTCTTTTCGATTAAAATTTTTAGCAAAATATTTTTGCACAAGAAAAGAGTGTGTATGGAAACACACTTTTAGTTATTTTTTATCAAGTATTTGTGATTTGAAAGGAGGTGTTGAAATGTTTCTTCTACAGTTGAACAAGAAAGATTTACAATGTTTACCTTGTTTTTATAAAGAAATGTTTAGTGCTTGGTATGCTGTGAAGGACAATATTGAGTACAAGGAACGTTTAAATGATGTGTTTAATTACTGTTTGTTTTTTAATCCAAAAATTGTCAATCAAAAGAATACATTATTTTGGAAACATTTTATAAAAGCGGGGTTCATACATATCATAGACATTTCTAATGAAGTGATACCTGGATTTTTACCTGCATCTTTTATTGTAGAAATGATACATGAATGTGATTCTGAAATTAATGCAGAACATATCAAAGAAAATTACAAAACATTATTATCTATTATTCCAGAAGAATGGGAAAGTGTTGTTCAAAACAATGATTATAGGAAAGAAGTATGGTTACCTATTGTTTCACTTTGTGTTGAAAATACGAATTATGTTTTTTTCTTCATGCACTGTAAAAGTCTTTTATAGATTGTTGATTCAAAAATTGTTTAATCCTTCAAGGTCAAATGAATATTGATTAGAAAAACTTAAAACAAACTATACAAAGATGCTTGATAATAGATGGATTGTACTTAAAGAAAGTGGAAAGCCTCCTGATGTTGAGAAGCTTGATTTTAAAGTTTTTCATAATGCGATTTTTACGTACGAAAGATTGTACAAAATTGGTAAATCGGATTCCTACAGATGTCCACTGTGTTTATCAGAAAATGAAGATTTACTTCATATGTTTGTAAAATGCAAAGAAATACAAGATTTTAAAAGTAATTTTATGATATACCATTTAGAGTCATTATTGAAAGATTGTGAAAATTGTGTAAACAATGTGTTAGATTTCTACGAGATACTCATCACAGCTTTTCCAAATGTTATGGAAAATGTTAACACTTTTTTGTTATTTTTTTCTGTCCTTATGTAGATTCACAATTTATAAAAGGAGACAGCTTAGGTTGCAAAATAACAAAACTGCTCAGCTATGTTAAGGAAGGTATCAGAATTCTAGCATGTGTGAATTAGGAAAATTTGCATATGCCCCGCCCCTTATTCATGAGA